>WEIV01015789.1:123188-185688 GCA_013390005.1 Calyptomena viridis
GCATTGGCTCTGATTGTCCAACTCTGTATCACAGGTAAAATCTCAAATGTTCTTCAGACCACCAGAAAAATAAGGTTATACCTGTGTTACAGAGAATGTCATCTGAATACAACAGAGCTTGTTCTATGCCCATAAACGTCAAAAATCACCTGTAAAAGCTTTGTAACTGGAAGGGACTTCCAAGAAGGAAAGAATGAAGATCACATTTGGTTTCTCACAAATCAGACTGGATTTTAAGTACTGAATAAAAAATATCAGCAAGATAAATAAACAGATTCAGAATTCAGTAAGTTGAAGGAAAACAAAATGGCAACATAACTTTCCATATTCCAAATCATGAAATCGCAAAAAAGGGTTCCAATAATTAACTTAAAATTATTAACAAAAATTTTATACAATGGATTAGAGTCTTCCTTTAATTTTCAGATGCACTTGTAGCCTACAAGCACTTGCTTGTCAACAGCACTACATAAAGACCAACTAAGACTGGGCAGAGAAAGAAGGGTGCAACTCTTGTTAAGATTAATGAAGGTAACACTCACAGGCTGTAGCTGAGTCTCATTTGGAAACCATTCACAAGAATAAAGGTAGAGGATAGATACTCCATATATATTTATGGAATATTAAGATATAGGCATAAAATACATAACAAAAAGGCTGACAATCTTCAGGACAGATGGCTGGCTCCTACATTTTTGCCAGGATACAGCTTCCTCTCTTCAATTACCACTAGTTTTGTCAAGTTCTGATTATGTATTGACATGAAATTGTTACATCCAATCACATAATCAAAACTATGCTACTAATAAGCAAAAATTACATCAAAATAATTATGAAATAGTCTCATTAGAAAACTTTATGCACGTCTATATGTATCTTCTGAAATTTAAAAGCAAGTCAGAGGAGCAGGGTGGGAATCTATATATGCATAAAATATGCATTACACAACCTGGTTTTGAAAAGAGCCAAATTATGATAGAAATAAAAATACATTGTAAGTGAAATAAAAATATATTGTAAGTAAAAAAGAATATAAAATTATTCTGAAGAAAAAATGCAAACATATGCACCACATAGTTTCAGTAATAAATTGGAAATGACATGACATAGGAAAAATAGCATAATTCCTCGTTTTGCCACTAATTCCACATTGATATTATCTTTATTGATTATATAGACATCTAGCTAGCAAGAACTATTTTCTTTTCTTCACACTATATAAGAGCAGCAACTATAGAAGTCCTCAAAATGGGCTTCACCCTTCTTTCACAGTTAAATTTTGTATATTAACGGAAACATATTCAGGCAACAAATAAGACAGTTTTGAAAAAAAAATCTGCAAGAAACAAAATTGGAACACATTAAATTACTTCAACATAAGGGATGCCAAAGGAGAACTCAAAGGTGGAAGTTTTGCTGAAGCTAAGTCACAAAGATGATTAAAAGGCAAGAGTATATATGTTAACATTTATTCTTTCCTTGTGAATTTTGTCCTGTATTGTATCAGAAAAGCAAATGATAGGATTTTTTTTTTAATTCTGTGTTATACTGCCCTTCTGAATGCATTCCTCATCCTCAATTGCACCATCTGGTTGGCAATTTGCCTATGTGTCCTTCCTGCTTTCTCAGAAACTAAGTGTGGATGTGCTTAGGGAAGAAATGGGAAACATTGCCACTCAAAGTTGCCTGCCTGCACCATTTTAATTCTGCCCCCATTCTTAACCCTTTTCTTCTGTTCCATCACCATGTTTCTGACTCTTGAGCATCACTGTGGTCACAGACCGAGTTACTTCCAGTAGTGGTGATACCAAATGTTTAAATTTCAAATAACTTTTTATTTGAAATGTTTCCATGTATCCTCTTCACAGATGAAGGAGGTTTGGTTTATGTGCCTTTATTTAGGGTGCACAGCTCCACTATTTTTAGTACGTACTGGTGCATCCAGAGACATGCTTCTTGCCCTCTCTTTCTCTCCCTTTTTTAACTACTTGTATTTGTAAATGGAAACATATTTTTCACTCATTTCTTCTTTATTTTACCTGTAAGGCCTTGTCTCAGAAACACTAGCCATTCAATATAGGGACAGCATAATGATAAATGCCAAAAAAATTGTGTGGGGTTTTGGTTTGGGTTTTTTTTACATTCATTTATGTCATAAAATGGTATCAGCAAAATGGTGGCACTGCTTCCTCTACAGCATTCCATGTAATGAGGAGAGAGCCTTGAGACACTGTGGGGGATGGGGCAGTGCTCTCCCATGCTGGAGGACTTTGTACAGCTGAGGACCTCAGATGAGGACTACATGAACACAAAGTGAATGTAGCTCACAGTTCATCATCCTCTCTCCATTAGATGTTGGAAGAGCTCAGGTAATATTTTCCCTTGTCTTTCTTCCTTGCCATATGAGAGGCAATAATGTTATCCAAATATATCAAAGACAAATGAGAGATATCCAGGACTTCCAGCCTTTTAGAGAGTAAACATAATTAGGAGCATGAAAGGTATGGTGTGTACATACTTTTTACCATCTATGTGGGCCACATATATGGGCAACACAAATCTCTGCTTCCAGTAGAGGTCAAGAGCTCTAGAAGTTTTTGGTCTCAAAAACCACAGATATCAGAGAACTGATTTGATGAACATATTTGTGAAGGTCCAGATGCAGAGATTTTGCTGAAATATCTGTTTTCTTACCCAGGAATTAACTGCACATCTGGAAAAGCTTGTCCAGACTAGCAGGAAGTTGTTTAAAGGCTTAAGGTTAAACCCATAAACCATAAGAAGTCTTAGATAGGAAACAAGCACTAACAGAAAACTGAGATCCTCCAGAATCTCAGCTCAGTTAGTACCTAACCCCATCATTTATGGGCTATGACTGCCAATGTCATAGCCATCAATAGTTCTTTCATAGACAATTCTTTACTTACCTAAAGGTTTACATGTGGGCCTGCCTAGGAGCACTCAGTCTTCACAGTGCTGATAAATGCTCTGGTCAGACCTTAATCCCCACTGGATTCACAAGTATTCCTCTGCTTACTGCACTGCCTTCAATGGATGTTCATCACCTGTGTAATTAGATTTCTTTAAAAATATGGAGTTGGAAGATGGAATGGTAGCATAACATTGTGTTTTGAGCTCCTACAAAAGATATCTGAGATATCCCTGCCCTAGTGACTAACTAGTACCAACAGCACAAATTGTATACATTGCTCTGCCCACCATCCTCCTCCCTCTGCCTCCCTTTTTTTACCTTCACTTCAAGTATTGCAATAAAAATTGCAACCAATGAGCCATAAATAAAAGTTATTCATTCCATTTACACCACTGGAAGAACGTGGTGCTTTGAGCAGTGCAATTGGTGATGCTGACTTTAATATCAGTAGGGAAGTCCCTGAGACTTTTACACTTCAGCAAAGCAAGCTTTTTTCCCTTTCCTCACAAATGTCATCTTTGACCTCTACTTTACACATTATACTTTTACATCTCTGCACATCCAGAATCTCCTGCTGTCCTGCAGAACCAACTCTGCCGTTACTCTCTATCTTCTCTTTTCGAAACTATTTATGACGTAACTTGGTGCCACAATATTTGCTGAGTATTTCTCTAAATGGCTCTTTGATACCCTGACACAAATAATCATGAAAATTGCCTTTGTTTTTCCATTAAAGTGCCCTTGCCTATGTCCAAGCAATGCAACTGCCTATGACCAACATATCGAACAGTGTTTGTTACAGTTCTGCCTGTGAAAGCTCTTGTAATACTGAAGGAATGTCATTATTGTCAACAGGATGCAAGATCCATATTTATGTATGCAGAGATTATAAAATAGAGAGCCCTTAAAAACATTCTGAGTACAAAGCAAGTCTTCAGCAACAAAAACACAAGTATTTACCATATTTAAGATACCCGTATTGTCTTAAATAGAGCCATTATTCTACATTCCAACCATTGAGACATATTGCAGTATCCAATATGCTAGAGCACTGTAACTGTTAGTAAATGATTACTTCTTAATGGGAAACCCTGTACATGTTAAAAATATGATACTCTCCCTAATCCTATGTAACTAAAGATATCTTATGCAGACCATGAAGATTTAGAAACCTCTGAAAAACAGATGTGCCGAGCAATCCACTAAAAGCAGGCATATACTGAATTTATTTATTAATTTATACAGTGCCCATCTCAAAGCAGAGTCTGGAATCCTATACAGAATAAACAAAAATTAAACCAAACTGGGCTCATAGCCAAGAGAAATCAACTGTACCAATAAAATGGGAGAGGGTGAAAGAAAACTACTCCAAAAAGATATATATATGTCTCCAGATACTGTGCTGTCTTAGTGGACACATCATAATATCAATACTGAAAGTAACAGAAATACAATTTACAGCCAGGATAGAAATATTCAAGGGTGGGGGGGAAAGAGAGCAATTATGACAGAGTTAATTTACAGCTATTGAAAGCCACAGTACAGAGGCAATTACAGTGCAGGAAATACAAACTGTGTGAATTTTGAATGAAGATTGAGTACATATACTGTCACATTACATCTAGAAGATTTCAGCTCTATTGATCATATTGCATTTTATTGTTTGATTGTAATATTCAAACAATAAGAAAACATTGTTACTGCTATGTGAGAGCTTTTGGGTGGGTATTCCCTCAAATACATGAACACTTATTCTATCACTATCTTCCTTCCTATATTTTATTTATAACGCAGCAGGGTTTTTAGTCCTTTTTACAATTTTGATGACTTAGACAAATGGTGATGAGGTAGCTGCCTAAATACAGAGCTCCTATAAAGAATTGCCCCTGAGATCTAAAGAGAAAAGGAGCAGCACATTGTATTTTCAAAGGCACAAAGATCAGGCCACACAATTAAAATGGCCTTTGACCATAAAATGGCCTCTCCTGATCACAGAATGACAGAATAGTTCAGGTTGGAAAGGACCACAGTGGGTCACCTGGACCAACCTCTCTGCTCTAGCAGGATCTTCCTAAAGCACATTGCACAGGACTGTGTCCAGGTGGGTTTGAATATCTCCAGTCAGGGAGAGTCCATAACCTTTCTGAGCAGCCCGTTCCAGAGCACAGTCACCCCGAAAGCAAAGAAGTTTTCTGTCATACTCAGGTGGAATTTCTTGTGTTCCAGTTTCTGCCCATGTCCCATTGCTCAGCACCACCCAGCAGAGCCTGGGCCATCCTGTCACCTCCCTGCAGACACACATGGATGAGCTCCCTTCTGAGTCCTCTTTTCTCCACGTTAAACTGGCCCATCTCCCTCAGCCCAGAACCTTCCCAGCAGCTCAGCCCACAGCCTGGACTGGTGCATGGAATGCTCTCTGTGCTGCTTTTGCTCCAGCAAAGCCCTGCATTCAGAGTGGAAATAATTAGTGGCAAAAGGCACAGCCAGGCCGGGCTCAGGGCGACTGGGCCGGCAGGAACATGGAGGTGGCGTGAGGGGAAGAGCCACATCACCAGTGCCTGCTGACTCTGCCTCTTTCTTCATTGTTATGTTATTTTACCCATACCACTGGCAGTGACCTTTACAAACATTTTTTCCTGACATCCTCTCTCGCAGGACAGTCCAGTATCAGCCCTGTTTGCAACACAGGGAATTTTATGTGTTTATTCACTAAAAACATTTTTGGTGACTTCCCTGCTCTCCAACCACTTCATTTTCCAGTGTCTCTGTCAAAACAATCCTCTCCTTATAAAACTAATGAAAACTTTAGCAACAGGTTCAGCTTGCCTTACCACGGAACAAGATTTCAAAGTGAGATTTAACATCCAAATCCCAACCAGGGAAAAGTGAAAGACTTTTTCTTCATCACTTAGTGGTTTTGAACTATTTATGAATAGGTGAAGTTTTACTGAATGTGAGTTGTACAGTAATACTACTAAAAATATCAATGATACTGAGCCCCAGGGAAAACTTAAGCACATTCAATACATGAAAAAAAGCCTGTGCTCTAAATAGTTGCAAAGATAGATAGTAATCAGTAATGTGTGGGCCTAACTCAATAATTCATTTTGTATTGCATATAATATTAAATATACCGAGAAACATTATTCTAGAAAAACCAAAATTGCTTAAAAGTCATAATTTTAAAAATATTTTCAACGCCTTTACACTTCATTTAGCATTTTGAAAATTGCTAGATAAATCCTGTAACAAGGCAACAAGGTAAATTAATCTTTTACAAGTATAATATAAAGAATGTGCCATTCCAACGTTCTTCCTAATAATTATTATAAAAATATTTTTTCAAACTAGAAGATTAAGTCAAAATCCTTGACAGTATTACACAAAGCCTTCACAATTAACTTAATTTCATATTCTAAATATTTAGATCTATGTATTTTTTTAAAATATTAAGTTTGCCTCCTTAATTACATGTTACATTTTGAGGGGTGGAAACTTTCCTTCACGCCTCTCCAGGTAAGTACCTAGATGAGTGTACAAAAGTATACATACACATGTACCAACCATTTTTCCAGGGGAAGTTTAGGAGAGCATCTCTTTAACGCCTATGATTAAAAAACATTTTTCTTTTCACTTTAGTAGGAATCTCTTATTGATTTAGATCATAGCTGAATCCCCCAATCAGCTTTATCAGAGATGAAGCTGTTCATACTTCTAATTATAGCACAGTTTTCATTTGTCCCTTAAGGAACTACAATAGATCAGGATACAATTTTCTCTCCTGGCTTTTTGCCTCCAGATTATTACTGCTTTCTGAAAGTCTTAGCCAAAACAGCTCATTTCAAAAATGCAGTGAAGAGAATACTGGATGCTTTTCCAGGGTTACTAAATTCTGGCAACTCATTCCTTTAAATACATTTTTACTCCCAAATTTGAGGACAAAGGTATGGAAAACAGAGGTAGGGAGGGAAGCTGAAATTGTAAAAGAGGGAAAGCAACGAAGGAAAGAATCTGAGGGACAACCCTCTAATAAATTAAACTAGGCAAGTCCAAAACTGGAGGAGGAAAAAAAGAAAGAAAACCTGAAAATGTACTCAATCAATTCTCCAATACTCAGTAGCGACTTACAGAGCTATAGTACAGAACTCCAGCAATACTCTCACAGAATCCTGGGATCACTCAGGTTAGAAGGAATGTTGCTGGGCCTACAGTCCAATCTCTTGCTCGAAACAGGGTCAATCCAGAATTCAGGTCAGATTTCTCGTTATTTTGTCCATTTGAGTCTTGAAAAGATACAAAAACTGGTGTGTGCACAACTTTGGATCCATTTCAAAGCTTAAATTACCCTCTTAGTGAATTTATTCTTCCTAGAATCCAGGCAGATCCTCCCTAGTTGCAGTCTGACCTCTACTTTTGTCCTGCTACTGTGAAACTCAGTATGTTCTTGGTCACCTCCTCTTTTGTCTTCAAAGGTTTGGAAATAATGCCAAGATCAGACAAGACGCTGTGAAGAAAAAAAGGACATTAAAACTGGATTACTATAGAGACTGAGAGCAGGAATTACATGAGATAAAATGCAGTAAGAGCCCTCCAATAAACAGCTAGGATGGAAAGAGAGTGAATGAGCATGGGAACTGAGACTTGGAGACAAACTCTGTAACTAAGGTGTTCCAGAAACTTTGAGCTACAGATGTAATTTTGATCACAATTACAGGCAGATAGTTTGACCACAGTGTCTCAACTTGGTCTGGAAAAACAGTGAAAATTCTGGGTTTAATGATCCATTCAATGTCCAATCAGCATTCCCACCACCAGTGACAGAAAGTTGCACAAGCCTGGTGCCCATGCCTGCCCTATCAGGCACTTAGCCACAACTCACAGCCATAGTCTTCCAGACAACACTCTAGTCATGGGGAAGAGTGGCTGGAAAGCTGTCTGGTGGAAAAGGATGTGGGGTGCTGTCAACAGCAGCTGAACATCAGACAGACAGATGCTGCCTTTAGACTTTTCCCTTTCTTGGAGGCAAATGTACCTGGACTGAACAACAGGGATAAGCCAAAAAGAAGTCAGTGTCCTTCTACTAAAAAAATCACACAAGAGCCCAAAGACAGACGCCTTCCCTGCTCTCAGTCCCACCTCCCCAACAGCCCAAAACCTTCCCAGACAAATCAGCCCACCATTTAAGACATGAGGCCACACACTAGTCAGGCACATCGACTCCACACCAGTAAAGATGCAAAAACCAGCAAGAAACTCACAGGTAACTAAGTTTTTGCGCCAGCTGTTGTTTCTGTGGTTGGTGCCAAACCTGGACTGGTCCACGGTGGCTGGATCTGCTGCTTTCAGGGACCAGGGAGCCATGGGACAGCCCCATGCCACCTGACTGGCAGTGCTGGGGCTGACAAGCTCTAAGTTGTCGCTGGAGGCTGCAGGAGGAGGCAGGAAGGTCCACACCATGGCCACCCAGCCCCAGGGCAGGAGAGGTCATCATGGTACCCACAGCCCTCCTGGAACCAAGCCCAGCCTAAGCCTCTGCTGCCAAGTCCAGCCTTGGCCCCTGGCCACAGCCCAGGGCAACCAGGGTGCTTCACCTCTTGCCAGTGCCCTGGCCAGCACAGCCATTGCACTCCCAGTTGGTTGAGATGTTGCTCAAGTAGGAGCAGCCTCGGTGGGTGCCCTCAGCAGCACAGGAGCTGCAGAGCAGCAGTTCCCAGGGTGTGGGGAAGCAAACAAGTTGCAGGTTGTGAGGACAAAGTGATGCAGCAAGGGATGGCCCGGCAGAGTCCTTGGTCTTCATCCCTTCTCTCCATGGGGACACAGAGATCCTGTGCAGAACTCCACACTGCTGCTTTGGCTACTTATCCCCTTGCCCCATCTGTTCCCTGCCTCCCAGGAAAAGGCACTTACCGCCATTGCAGTGGCTTTGATCTACGTGCTGATGTACCTGCCCTCAGCAGGTCTTCACCTTGGCTGCCTCCAGGATTGCACACCTGATGTCCCCAGGGAGAAACATGGTGTAGCCCTGTAAGTACAGACAAGGGAGATGAATTAAGTCTTCTTAGATAATTCTTACCTTAATTAGGTGTTTACTAACTTTGCAACTGTAAGGTTTTCTTTTAATGCAGTTTTCTGTATGTAATAATAAACTTTGTACCCATTTAACTGATCTTTATGCAAGAGAACAACTGATAAATTAGAAACACAGAGTCACAAAAAGTTCATGGCATGCAAATTGTGATGACTGCTGTGATATCTGCCATAGTTTTCAGGTCTGAATTGCTCTTTAGTAGCATTAATTTCCCAGTGTGCAAATGGTTTTTCAGGCACTTTCTGAGGTTAGCCTTTGTACAAGTAACTTAAAATTTTTTTCATACAGATCCTTTTCAAAATCTCATTACTGAAAATGAGAACAGTTCAACTGATGTGGATTGAAATCCATGGATTTTACAAGAACGTCCATATTTCTGAATGCATAAAGCTACAGCTCAACTATGTACTTAGGTATGTGCATACTAATTGCATACTAATAGTACTTTTCATATCAATGGAATTGACAATGCTTTTGAAATGAATACACACACTCATAATGCCAAGAGTTCACACTAAACTCAGAAAAAAAAAAAGGCAGGAAAGGTCAGAAATATGATAAGCGACAGATATGTTATTCTCTTACAGGCATTAAAACAGAAGAAAGGAGACAGAAGAGTAAATGGCCAGGGAAACAGTTCAAGAATGCATATTCAAGATGTACACAAAGCCTATAGAAAGTGATTCATTCTCTTATTCTCTCAAAATTTCAGCAAGAATTTTTGTGTTTCTAGAACTGACGGCTTAGTGGCATGTGAGAGTCTTGCCTTTTAAGCAATAGTTGGAGAAAATTCAGTATCAGATCACACTCCTGAAGGAAGTTCAAAGCAGTGGAAGAGAGGAACAGAAGAATAGTGTAGCATTTAACTCATGTTCTTTACTGGATGAACTCATGGGAAAGAGAGCTCTAGTTGACAGAGCCCCATGTGCATAAACACAGCTGGATTCATTTTGACCAATGATGTAGCAAATGCGTCAATATAATCCATCGCATTAATGTTGAGACCAAGCCTGTGAAACCTTATTCATGTGAAAAATTCCACCAATACAGAGTCTAGATTAAAGGATACACATAAAACCCGAGCAGAGTTAAGGTTTTAAGCTCATCATTTTAGAGAGAGATAGTGTTTATATAAACACCCAAACTTCTGGGACATTCATTAGAATCAAAGTGCAAAGCTCTCAGGTCTAACCATTAACATACTGGCACACAACAATTTCTGTGAGGCAATCAAGCTCTTTTTCAGAATCATATGATCATTCCTATGTATACCCTACTTTTTATATTTTTCTAAAAGCTTTCTAGCTTTTGATTTACTACTTTCCTGGGGTTTATCAACTGCTTTTAGTTTCTTGGCACGCTCCCATACTCATCTGGGTAGTAGCATGAACCCAGTGATCTTGGCATCTAGAATTCTATCTTAAAAAAGCCAAATACTTTTCCTACTGCCACGATCAGTTCAAGCTTTCAATACACAAAAATTGCTCTCTCCTGCAGTGCACACACACAAAAATAACCATTCTCCCAATGCCACACACACATTCATGGCTCGACTGCTTTGTGCTTCCTGTGTCACACTTAACCTCACTGTTTTAAAACCAATGTTTCCTATATACAATGGTAATTGGAAATGGCCTTCAACAGCCTCTCAAGAACACAATTATATTATATAATGATACCCAAGAATTAGCAAGACACCATATCACCTTGTTTATACATAAGTAACTGTGTATGATGAATGAGAAAACCTAATCCTAGGTAATGCCTTTCTGACCACCAAATTTCACTAAATGCATGATCATAATTGCTTCCCAGTGTTTTTGAAATACCACATTCACAAAACTTTCATCTTATAATCTATATAGATAGTCCTATCTAAAAATAAAATCCACCTGTGTATGCTTCAGGCCTTACTTTAATGAAATTCTACACTTATTGTAGATATGACCCCACAGAAACCATGGAAGTGACATTACAGACCAGGATTTTCACTTACGTAAAATGCTTTTTTAATGAAAAACTGACATTTTGCTAAAGTAAACAACCTTGGATTTATTGATAGGTAAAACACTAACCCCTCCTTTGCCAAACCCTGGGGATTGCACAACTGTTTAATTTTGCATAAGTTTTCATTGAACTATTTTTTAGATGATTCAGAATAATCACAAACCTTATTTAATACAGGACATGTCTTTACTGCTTCACCTTTCTCTGTGAAACTTTATTTAGAGGCCCCAAAAAATAATGAATGCTTTCCCATCTCAAAATCATAGAATGGCTTGAATTGCACGGACCTTAAAGACCATCTATTTCCAACCTCCCTGCCATGGGCAGGGACAACTTCCACTAGACCAAGTTGTTCCAGGCCCCATCCGACCTGGCCTTGAACACTTCCAGGGACTGGGCAGACACAGCTTCTACAGGAAACCTGTGGCAGTGCCTCACCACCCTCACAGGGAACAACTTCTTCTGAATGTGCAATCTGAACCTACTCTCTTCCCAGTATGCAAATGCTATTTGTAGCTAAGATCCATGCTAAAAGGCACTACAAACATTGATTTGTTAATTCCTTTAACTGATAGAGAAACTAAATATCTCAAGGTTTCCCAATTCTGATGAGCTCTCCTGTGCCCAGTATCCAGTCATTAAAACAAAATTCCCCTAAATTGAAGAAGGCACTAATGGTGCAGAGACACAGAAGCACCAGTTTTCACAAAGACAGGTCATGTAAATCCACTACACCAGTCACTTTGCTACTCAACCTGTTTTTCCTCCCAAGGATAAAATCTGCTGCTCTGCCCTGGCTTGAGGACACGTGGATCTACAACTGTGCTGCAAACAAAGGTGCCTGTCGCTCACAAGGTTCGGAAAATGTTTGGGCACAGGTGTCGGTTCCTTGTCAGCACCCAGGGCCAATAAACAGAATGTCTGCAATGCAATATGAGACAATACCTTCACAAAGTCATCATGTTTTCCCAGACCATGCTAAGCTCCAAAATAAATGTATTTCAAGCCTTATAACACTCCCATTTTGATAAAGCTCATTACTGTTTTTAATTTTACTTGATGCTTACTTACTTTTATTTTTACTCTCCTGCTTTCCTGTCCTGGTGAAATTACTGTTAATCGATACCTCAAATGGAAAGAGACAAAAAAAAAAAAAGGTAAAAAGGAATACCATTCCAGAAATCTTGGTGCTTAACTATTCCTGCCACAGACACTACTCCCAAGATGGCACCATATTAAAAAGTTAAAAGAACATCTTCCAAAATTTCTGTATCCTCTTTAATCTCTCTTGTCAATCTTTTAAAGTAGCTTTTTGGCAGTGAAAATAGCCATCTCCATTCTAGTAATTTACACTTTCATTGGAAACTGATCTTACAAGCACAGTTATGAAGCCTCTCTGATGACTGCAGCTGCCTTAGCATGATTTTCACAGGAATAGAGTCCCTCTGAAGAATGAGAAATACTACAACTTTTCCCTTCAAAAAAGTTTTATATGCCCCCAAAAGGTAGTTTTCACGTTAGCTTTTCAGGGGGCTTTTCCCTATGATTTTTTAGTAATTTTTGAATAGCATTCCCCAAGGATACACAGTCCTACTTCCCACAAGCAGCACAGACACTTCGCTTGGTTTTGTTTTGGTTAATGAATCGTATTCTACTTACATTGAAAAATCTCTGCTGTCCCTTGAAAATCCCCCTCAATGTCCCTCAAGCTGCTTGCCCACCCCAGTGCCACCTGGACCTGCCTCCACTGCCAATGGTACCAGCTTACATCTACTTGGCTACTCAGATGCCAGCTTTGCTCTTCAGCAAACCCAGTCTGTTCCATGCACAATTTCATGAGGCTGAACCCCCATATCTTCTGATGGCTTAAGAACTGCTTGTCTAGGCCAAGTTATCTGCAGATTCTCCTTGGCTTTTGTGCACAGTGTATTGTGAATGTATGTGTTTAATGTCTGCATTCATTTTAGGTCAGACTCATTCTACTGCACAATGTTGCAAAAAACCACTTCTATGACTGGAAAAATTATGCAGTAAAACAAGTACAATCAGCTGATAACAATAAAGAGTGGTGCACACTTGTTCGTTTCCTGAGCAAGAAAACAATCAATTTAGCAAAGCAACAAAATCAATTAAATATCAGCTATTCCCCAAGGTACTGCTTGCTTTCTCCCATTTGAACTCTGGAGCCTTTCTTCCTGTGATGGAATAAATGACAAGAAGAAGATTGGAACTGATGGTCACAGTGCTCCTTCACCTTTTTCTCAGCAGCAAGACCAGCAGAGAGGATTTCTAAGGGAAAAGTCATACAAAAAGCATTCCACTGTTGGAGGGAAATTTACATTTGGATGTTATTGATAAGAAGAAGAAATGATTAATTTCTCCTGTAAACAGCACACAATAGCATGGGGTTTGGTACTGTATTTATCCACAGACAGTGGGAAAAACCTATCACTGTGTGCTCTACCAGGCAGCAGTCTGATACCATTAGTGGAACTCACAATACTTCATATTGCTTGTGAAATAATAATTGACTACTGAGCTATGACAGCATTTTTAGCTTTATGATTGAAGACATGAAGTTCTAAGTTGCAAAACTGAGCTTTCTTTTGCTTATCAGAGAAAAAGGCCTATCAAAACCATAACATATTTATTAAAGAGACGTGTAAGTGCTCACACACACAGTTAATCTACAGGCCTAGTACCTCTTTACTACAACTTCTTGGCATAATTTGTTAGGCTAGGTCTTAAAAGAGAGATATATCTATTGACAGGTACCACATGCTTTTGAAATGCCCCAGGATTTTTACAACCTGAAACTCATCAGATATTTTTCAATCTGCACTACAATCACACCATAATTATCAAAGCTCATTTTTGTTGCTAATAACTGTTATGAATATAATTTAACATTAATATATCAATACAGCATCAATAGATGAATATAACATTAATATAATAATAAGTAATTTATATCAACTCCAGATAAATGGACACTAATAGAATTTATCTTTTCTGAAAAATTTCCTGTTGACATGTTATGATTTAGTACATTTTTTTAAAAGTACACCAGTGATATCACAAGTAAAACTTATTTTTGCAGTTCTTTCACAATAGTGTTCTATCAAAAATCACATCTTTTAGAAATAATAACTACCAACTAACTACATTTTATTAGGGCCTTATTTCTAAGTATTAATACTGCATTCATTTTTTCAATTGGCCTTTAATTCTGTAGCTTTAAGTGAAAAGTCTCTGAGATTAGCTGACAAAAATAGCAACATTTTACAAGATTAACCCATTCCTTTGGATCCTTTCAAATTAGTGAAATATGTTCCTTGAGAAATAAAAGGCAAAGGCCTTTCACATGAATAAGACTTGCTATTCAAACCAATTGTTCACAGGGCTAATCCTGCCTCCATTAAGGCTTACAGAATTATTCATCAGCTGCAATGTGATTATGATATTGGAGCATTAAGAGTAGCTTTCTAAAACATTCTTTTATAAAAAGGTTTGAGTGTGAAACTTTTAAAAATCCACATAAACGCTTTCTATGAAATCTCTGTAATGCTTTTAGATTGACAAAAATCACACACTACATTCCAAAGAACAGTCAGAGTGTAAGGCAGCGAATCCGCTGCTTTTTAACAACACATTCTCAGTTATTACTATAAAATTGTAATTAGATAGTAAATTACAATGTTAATATTCACTTTGAACAAATAAGTGTTTGTAGTTGTAGAACTGGGCATTATTATGGTAGCACAGGGACCTATTCACCAAGTAAGACATAGGCTTTCTTCATAAAAGTTATTCTATTCTGTAGTTTTTCCTTATGAACTTGCATGAAATGCTATCTTTTTATGTGCACTATTTGCTCGAGTCATCTTTGCCAACATCAAAATCTGTATTTCCCTTTGGGAAAGTGCCAAAACAAGCATTTCTCTCATGTGGTCCCTCTATCCAAAGAATAAAAATAAATGAAGGAACCATTTCTCCCTGTACGGAAAAAAGATTATGTAAATTAATTGACAAAGTTAAACTCTAACCAGTTGTGCAGGAACTTTAACATTTCTTTCTCCATTGCAGAAAAAAAAAGTAAGTTACTCTTATAATGTATATATAATATACTAAAAGATACTTATATATACTAAGTATATACGTAGTATATAAAATTATACACATTCCATAAACATTCATTATAAATAATAATGATAATAACAACAACAAATGATAGTATTCTGTAATAGATGTGAATATATATAATAAATATGTATTATATCTTGGAATATCAATAATAGTTAAAAATAGCAAATCCCTACTTTGTTTTAAATAGTTTTACTGAGTTTTCCCCTTACCTTTCCCCTATCTAAGAATAGTTCAATTCTGCAGTTAAGGAAGTTATTTTGGAACACGTCAAAAGTTTTTTCCCAGATTGCATACAACAAAAGATTGAAAATACAGCTTTATTTATTATGTAAAATAATTTGTAAAGTATTTTGCATAACCAGTGTTTGTAAAAGTTGACATTTTGGTTTAGAAAAGTGTCTCTGAAAACACGGAATGCAGTTCAGTGACAAACTTCCATGAATTATGTTATGGGCACATAAACCACAATTTGAACTATGATCCAGAGAGCTCCAAAAGAAAGGCTTCATTACACACAGAGCTAGTTCCGAAATAAGCATGTACAGAGAAGTCTCATTTCATGTGTATCATAAATACCCTTCAGGAAAAGTGTGCGAAATCGAAGTCTGTATCCCTTTGGAATGTTAGGAATCATCGTTTTCCAAAATCAAAAAGCTACCGACCATACAACTACCATAGGACTTCTGAAGAGAAACTTGGAGGACTGAAACTGGTCAAGGCAAATCTCCATTTGGCAAAAGGGGGATAAAACAGTTCTAGAAGGGTTTGATTTTAAAATCTCAATGATTTATTGACTAAGCTCATAGGTTTAGAGCATTAGAAAAAGTCCCAGGAGAGATGGATGAGCGAGCAGAGAGGAGGTAAAGCTGCCAAAAGGTGCATGATAAGTACATTTGTCACATGGCTTTGCAATTTATCTTCTATGTCTCAAATTTTTCATATAGCCCCCATTTGTAATCACCATGTGAAAAATTAGGGAGGCATGTGATAAATTAAGTTGTGAATTGTGATTTCTAATAAGTTAATCATTTATCCATGCAGTTTAAATTTAACTTCTAATCACATCTAGTATTTCAGGACACCAAAGACAAAATGTAGAAAAATTAACAAGGAAGACCAAAATGAGAAAAAAATAAATCAAGAAAATATGTTTCATCAATGCAAATGCATTTTCATAATACAGTTTCTTGATCCATTATTTCTGAAGTAAATAATTTCAACTTGTCAACTGAAAAGATTCCAGAATCGCGAACCACATCACAAATTTTGTGACTAAAAATGAAGTATCTCTTAAACCAAACTGCCTTTAGGGAGTGCTATCACATTAATGGCCCATTAGTCCATTTCCTCAGGACTTAACACATTCCAAAACGTCTTAGACATTTCTTTTTAATACGCCATCCAAAGAAAAGTCTTTTTTTTTTTGAACCACAGCTATCCTGGAATCCTTAAGAATATATATGTGTGTGTATATATATATAGACACATATATATGTGTGCATGTATATATATATATATATGGATGTATATTTCTCTCAATTTATCTTTTTCTTAAAGTTATACACTAGCAACTGTATAGCACTGTACCAACCCACTATGTAACTAAAACNNNTTTATTTTATTGCTATCAGGTTTTTTGCTATCAGATTAAAAACACATTTTTTATTGTTTTTCCTAATGCAATTTTGTGTGATATGCTCAGAATGAATGGAGTAGTTATTGGTTTACTTTTTCTTCTTCTTGTTTTTTATCCTGCTCCTATTCCTTCTACCTTTCAGGTTAGTATCATCCCATTTACCATGTACACAAGTGCACATACACTAAACATGCATATGTATATGCATAAAAACCTTTAAATACATATACATATGCTTTTAGAAACCTATGGTAACTTCTATTCTTTCTTCTGTTGGAAAGAAGTATAGTAGCTCTAAATAATAGCTTGTTACTAAACTGCTATATAAGCTTTTGTAAATTTTAAACTATCCTTCCCCACCCTAAATTATTGAGCCAATTTACTCAATGAAATCAGGTAAATTCATATGACAAATTGCAGTAAGAATTTGAACTCCATCTGATACTTAAAAGACTGTAAAATATTAAAACCACTTGTTTAAATATTTGGGTTATGTAAATTCCGGGAGACCTAAGTGTAGAATTTCCAACATAAATAGTCATGGCTGTCATTCTTTTAGGTGAAAGTAACGTGTGGGATGACAGAGAGAAAAATCTTAGAGCTAGGCTCTGCTCTAGATTTCAACATAACTTCTGTGCAAAGATTGCTATTAACTTCTGTGGAACTATTCAAACATAAGATCTATAAGGTGCAATGGATATTAACTTAATTCTCTGCTTAGTCAGGTAGTTGTTTGTATCACCTTAAATTTTCCTATAATCCTTCTCTGCCGTATGTCCAACAAGATTGGGGTTTGTCCCTGAACCTGATACCCAGGTACAGCTGTGAGTTGTGTAAATAGTCATCTAGTACACAAGGAAAAAACATCTGTAGAGAAAAAAATTCTCAAATTAATGTCCTGCAAGGGCAAAATCTAAGCTTCAGGAAGGTGGCTATAACTGCACACAAAACACGGACCAAGGCCAGCCTATGCCAATTAAACATTTGGTCTGAGTCGGTTGTATTAACTTTCCCATGACAACAGTTTCTATTTCTCTCATCATCATAATTAATTGAGAACAATACTTTGCATTCCACAAAGGTTAAAAAAACCCTCTTAATGAAAGCAAAAGTTATTATTCATAGCTAATACTCACTAAAGTATCACTAAAGATTAATTACTGCTATTTTGAGGGCTTCTGACAGACCAAGAAAATGACATGCACCAAGCACATACAAGGAAAACAAAGAATTAAAATAGAATCAACATATTTACAGGTATTGTGACTCTTCCCATGAAATGGACAAATAATCTCAATTATACCATTGTTTTCTACACAACAGACTCCACAATACTTTTCAGGGTTTAATTCTCATGAATTGATCGTAGATCTTTACTTACAGTACGCAAGGAATAAACAACCAGCAAAAACCAAATTGTTAATTGCACTTGCAGATTGACCACTTTGATAATATGATGAATGTATTGTTACTTAAGCAAACAGAAGGCTTTGCCTTTCCCCACGATTTCATCCTGTATCATACTGTACACAGTCGTATCACAATATATCATGTTTAGTCTTGCAGTATCTGAATTGCCAAAGGAGATGAACTGTGGAGCTGTTTAAGCAGTAGCTCTCACCCTGCTAGTTTTGTCACCACAAAGCATCACTTTTCTAGTGTGGCCCTTTTCCTTACAGAGAAGCCAGGCTAGAAACTGAGCCTAACATTTGCCTTGCCACAAGGTATTATCTGCAATTCCTTTCTGTACTTGATAACAGGCAATTTGACCTCCAAAGTCGAACAGTTCTGCTTACAAGCTCAGCTTACTGCTCATGAAACTTGATTTATTTTTACCATATCCCAACCTACCAAAACATGGATTGTTTATTTGACAGAAAGAATAAGGCACTTGCATTCTGTTCCTGTGCTTCTTAGAAGTTGTAAGCAATGCCATCTGGAGCAGACTATTAGTTGGAAGGTTGCCAAAAGGTACTCCATCAGTTTTCTAGGGAAAGAGGTCTCAAGTCATGCACAAGATTCTTTCTGGAGGCTGTATGGCAACCAGTGAACTAAGACCTTATGAAGCCACAAAGTATTGCAATAAATGACAGTAGGATTTTAAAAAACAAACACACATTGTTTACCTTTTTGTCCGCTAAAGACAAAGGGACTTTTATGACTGGCACTATTTTGGCTAATATTGTGTGCATCTTGGAAATCTCACCCAAAAGACTTTATTGTACACTGTTGACAAAACTTGCAATAGAAACAATATTTTGAAGCTCAATTACATCTTTCCTGCTATGAATTGGCAATGGGAACAGGTTTCTTAATATGCTGTGGCAGTAGGAAATCGTGATCAGATTTCAACCCATAAAAGTGGTTCAAGGAAAAAGGTTTTAAAAGAAGAGAAATCATAAGTCAGCATCATGCTGATATGGTGGTAGATGCTATAGAAAATGCATAGGTTAAGCTGCAGATGATTCAAGTTGTTCTTGCTAAATGAAAAGAACAATGATCCTTTCCTCTTAATTCTGGATCTATAACACAACCCCCATGTTGACTGGCCTTACCCAAAACCTAGGTTGAGTTTAGGCACTGTTAATCTCTCATTGGAAATTTCACTTCAGACTCTTTGGCAAGTTTGGGGTTCTTTCAACAGAATTATACCACACGTAGAGAATCAATCCAAACTATACACAGATCTCTTCCACAAAAAGCTCCTGCTTGGAGGAGACTCCTTGAGCAGCATTGGTTTCCACAAAAGAAGACAAAATATCAGTACTCGTCTTGAAAGTGAAGGGTTGCAGAAACATATAATAGCATTTCTATGTACCCTTAGAGCTGTCCTGGCAAGGGTTAACCTCTAGTAAATGTGAGAGCTCAGGAAGATGTGTCCCTCTAACCACACCTGTAAAACTCCAGATAATTTTTCTGCTTTTTTTCTTCATTTTCCTTCCCTTTTTTTTTTAACCTGAGGAAAAAAAAGATTCAATGACAATATCTTTATCTTTACCACTGTCTACAGAGGAAATAAAACAAAAATTCCCTTGGCCTTTGTAAGAATTAATGACAGAAGAAATCTAGTTTGTTTCCTCTTATGAGCAAAGCCCACCTATTATAAATCAGAAGATAATTCTGTGGGTTTACACAGCAAAAATAAGATGTGGCACAATCCTGATGGAAGTTCAGGTTCCGTATAGGTGTCTGAATATTCCTGCAATGGACTGATCCTCAGTTCTGGACTGCTGGATGATTCAAGTCTGGCAGAAGTTTCATCAATTTCCTTTACTTAAAAAAAGAAATTAAAATCACCATGTCTAGTTTTGTGGGCCTTCTAGCTTTAGAAAGCAGTGACACCAATCAATTTTACCTTAATTAGTAGTATATAATTCAGTCCAAAAACCTACATATGGATGATTGTAGCATTTTCATTACAATCAAAATTACCACCAAAAAAAACCCCAAAGAATTGTCACATCCAAACAAACAAACAAAACAAAAAACAACAAAACCCCCCAAACAAAAAAACAAAAAAAAAAAAAAACCACCACACCAAAACCCAAACCCAAGTTGATAGCAAGATAATACTAAGGTGGAAAATCCAAAGATTTAGAAATCAGTAGATACCAGGATTTAGCTTGCACATGTCATCTTATTTCAGTTTGACATGTTTAGATACAGCCTTTCATTCTATGACTATTCTTCCACACTCCAGAGTGGCCAGGGGGGTTGGTTTTAAACCAAGTTTGTAATGTACAATGTACACATATTGCATCTTCATGTTCTACATATTTAATTGCAATTCTCATCTTCCAAGATACACTCACGGCTGAGTTGTTCATTAAGCAATTTTTAAAGAGTTTTATGGCCCTGTGAACAATAATTTTTTGTGGAAGCAGACTAAATTGTATGCTGTGATAATTACACCAAACTAATTGTAGGTAAAATTAGCGAGGGGTCAGATCAATTTAGTTTCACAGGAAAATATATGCTTTCCTTACATCTTAAATGATGTTTAGAAAATTAATCATGTAAAAACTGAATCTCCTTAAACCAACATATATAATTTTGCTGTGAAACAAAAAGTTTTAACATTGCTTTGAAAAATGAAACTTACTAAATTTTTTTTAATTATAATTTTTGTTTAAATTACCAGTTAACTTTACCCTGGAGAATCAAACAACGTAAGTCTTTTCTGCTCCACCAGTACATTAAAATGATACCCAAACACAGCACGTAAGAGACAAACATTGATAATACAAGTACATTTTTCACATCTTTTTTACTACCAGCTATAGCATCACCCCAATAATGGTCTTTAATATTAAGATACACACATATGATTTCTTTGGATTTCCTGTTTCTATAATGATACAAGTTTTCCAGACAACGTAAAGTTCATCGTGGAGTTCTCATATAGAAGCCTTTAAACTTTCAAATGTCATTCTGGAGTTGAGAGAGCTGTAGCTGCCATTTCAGTCAGTGGTACAGCCTCTATTCCCAGGCTCTGCTCCAGAGGTTTAGTTCACCTCTAAGAATCTATGGGACTGACCAACCACCCAAGGAGGTGGATTTTACTCTAGTCAGGCAAATTTTGTACATAATCAGCAATATGTTCCTCATTTTCTTTCTTTGAGCTCATCTCCGGCACTATTTTAGAATCTGCACTAATTTGAAAATTTTATGATTTTATAACTTTACAGAATAACACTTTGTATAGTCAGAAATATATAATTCATATCACTGGTTGCTAAAGAGCGAAAAAACTTTTCAATAACTGGCAACTGTTGCAAAACAACAATTCCATTCCAGTAAAATATTATCCCACCAAAAAAAAAAACATAAGAAGACATTATTTCTTCAGCAATCTTAGTCTGATTCAAATAGTTTCAGATTTCATAGCATGTAAACTATTCAGTAACACATATAATACTAATACTCACTAATTTTAATACTTAGAATGCACTAGAATGAATTTAAACAACTTTGCCAAAACAAAACAATTGAAGTCAATTATCTTGATGCAGTGTTCCAGCACCACATTAACTGAAATTAAGATTTTCCCACAAAAAAAACTATACATTTGAATTTTTCAGTACAAAAATTATTCCATCAGGTGCTTTTGATCAGCTAGAGCAAACACCAGACTTTTCCTAAATTATTTGAAATGTATTTTCTCTTTACCTCCAGGACTTAAGGACAAATACAACAGAGTATTTTTTGGTGGCATAAAGTACTCCTTGCATTTACAAACTGTCTGCAAGCAAAAGTACCAAAAATGTCATTTACAGTGACCTTGCTGACCATTAAATGGTTCTTGCCTGTTTCATCACATTTCAGGGAATTCAGACCTAAACCTTTTTTTGCCATTCCTAAAGGACACAAATATTTTTCTGCAAGAGACAGCAAAGCCAATCCAATCTCCACTGTCCTTTGCTGTTTCATGGATGTTGAAGTGCCAGTTTATAGAGATTCCTCAGGAAGATAAGAGCTGGTTTGCAGGACACTGGACTGGGAATCAGCAAACTTTATATGACCTTGAGTCAACTGCCTACTGAGTGTCTTTGTCTTCCCCTTATCCCAAGAATACTTGAAAGCAAAGACGCTTCTTAACAAATAATTCTGGGAGGTTCTATTTAAAATTTGTGACTGTGAACGAGGTACACCAGAGACTCACAACAAATTTGTGAAGAGAACTGTCCTCTGGTGAAAAAGTCACATAGGTGGGAGACAGCAGAACCCTCAGCACACCCACTCTCATATTTGCCACGACAGAGGACAAATGGATGGTATTATTTTGCATTATGGCAAACAGAAGATACCTCCTCACCACTACAACTAGGAAGGTTTGAACGCCTGGATGTTACTTATTGTCACACTCCTGCTTATTAAGGTCTATACACTCATGATATGGATAACACACTACATCAGCTTCAGATAAAAATGAATCATGGGCAAGGAATATATAGACACAGATCCTGCACATCAAAACACCGCTGAAAGTTTAAGGAGCAAAGATGATGCCACAAAGACACAAAGCATTTATAAAATCTTTAAACATTAGCTTCAGCAAAGTAGCTACAAGAAATGCCCTCAGAGATAGAAAATCTAAGAAAAATAGTACTGGCATCTAATTACAGCAGTAGAGTTTGCTGCTTTTATCTGTAATTGGACTGTATAGTCTTTCATTCTAATTTACTTTACATCCAAACTGTGATAATCAAGACAAGCAGAACAGAATGGCTTGTAACTGGCTATACCACCGACACCAGTTAATGCCTAATTATAACAACTAAATTAAAGAGGGGACTGTAAGGAGGCTGAGTATCAGTTTGAACCATTTAATTCTGTGGAAAGAAACAGAGATTTTTAAATCCTAAGTAAAAAAATCAATATTATGGCTCATTATATTGGTATTGCTAAACAGATTAATGAAATTAAGTATTTTGCTTTTTAAAGAAAAGTTTTATCATGATGTAAAGATAGCTTTTAATGAAAGACCACACCAGAGAAGGAAATTCACATTCCAGACCAATTTATAAACCAATCTAATCTGGAAAAACAGTAGGTAGAATCGACTTTCCCAGGATAGCTCTGAGAGTTGCAGAACATGTTACATGATGGTGGATTTACTGCAGCATTCTGAAAAGGTGTACTCATGGTATAAAACAGAAAGAAAGCCCAGGATCCCAGGAAACCTTCTGATATAAACCTAATGGTTAATTAAAATCTTTTTTGAAAGCTCTAAATACATATTCATTATCTTAGAAAGACAGGTTAACCAAAATTAATATTGTTTCCTGCCAGAATCCATGCAAGTAAAGAAAGCTCTGGTGAGCTGTAGCCAGCATAAATTCTAAACATACTGTTTTAGGAATTACAACATAAATTGGTCATCTACATGTTGAACTGACTGCATAAGAATTCATCTTCTGGGATTTGAAATAGGAGCAAGGGGAATAAAAATGGTTGCTGTTAACGATCTTGCTAAATTGACCCATAATATTCCAGTGGTAGGTGGATAAAGAACTAGTTGGCATTCATGGTGCATGTGGTATGATTTGGTCCATTCAATATCTTTGATAGAAAGCAGTAGAAAATATTGAGAAAAATTAAAATATTCACATTGTTAAGCTTATAAACTCAATGAAAATAGAATCTGTTTTCACATGACACTCATAATTGAGTCTTCATCATCTGTAGATTAATCCAAACCTGGTGATTCTAAAGTTCTAAAACACTTAATATGTTCATCAGACAGCTCATCTGTTCCTTCTATATAGCAGAATTCATGGTGGGGATGCAATGCTCACTTTTTTATCAGAGGTAAATTGAGGATAATGGAAATTTCCTTCTAAAGTTTTAGAAATATTTCTGTAGTTCCTAAACTCACTAAGGCAGAAATCTCTCTCCTAAAAAAACCCCAAGGTTTCTGTAACCACTACTGCCCATCTTTGAGGTGCCACCGACCTCTTATTTCAACCAAATTTGTAAAGCATCAGAAGTCCTTGTTTCAGCTCTCACAGGTTTGATGAATTTCAGCGTGTTGTGAGAGGAGAATGACTTCTCTCGATGTCCTCATGCACCCGAGGTAATTCTAGCTGGCAACTGGACACACAAGGCAGACAACTGAGCTGTGAGTCGTTCCAGATTGCTCAGGGCATTGTCTACCTCGGAGGTTCCCACAGGGCTCGTTGCCAGGACAAGCACAATGCACATATTGTAGCACAGTGCACGGGACCAGGGGCTCCAATAGCTGCACTTTGGCACAGAGGTGCTTCTGACTGGAGAAGGACATGCATTCCTGAAGTCAAATGCATTGTAAGCACAAATTAAACAATTTCGCAGAGCAGAAAATGAAATGTTCTTAGCATTGATATTTCTGCTAAGTAGGGAACTGAAAAAAGAAAGATATTTGATCTTGGATACCGCTCCAGATTACTGAATCTTGCTTTAAACAGATGAGCAATAGATGAGGCTTCTTACATTTCTATTGTTATAAATTACAGAAGTACTGAGACAGAATTTCCAAAATGTCCCGTAGCTGTGAAATATAAACAACAGTAAGATGGATACTGTAAAACTGTACCTCCCAATTCTGAACCAAGGTCTGCATTTTTAGGTTCTAGATGATCTCTATTGCATTTAATTACTATAAACACAGGAAAAAGAATATTCACATTTGATGTTAACAGAGTCTGTTGAAAAACTAGGTGCTGCAGTAGGAAGAGTGAACAATCAGACAAAGTGATATGTCAGAACGGTAAAAACTAAAGGGAAAAATGTTCTGCTGTGAAGTTAGACATTCTTTTTTCCTCCTCTTCCTTCCCAATTTCACCTTTGACTGCACCTGCAGAATTCTGTGTCAAGCACAGATGAAAAGAGTGAATGGAATCTCATCCAAATTTATTAATGAAGATAGTTCCCAGGTGAATGTTAATATTATTCATCTTTTACAGGCAGGCAGATACAACAGCTCAAATTACTCAGAAAGAGTGGTTTAAAGACTCTTCTGGATTAAGGGTTTATTAGATTATACAATCTACAGACCTAGATGTAAGTGCCAGCCATTTCACACATGTGAAAAAGCAAATGTTGAAGTGCTTCCATAAATTTGGTAACCAACTTCCTTTCTTTTGTGTCCAAACAAAAAAGATGCATCACCAAACTCTGACGATCTGAGACACTTGCACCAACACTATCAAATTTTAAAGAGCTCATAAACATGCCCCCTATTAGCAGTATGTGAAACATGAATGATGCATTTCCTGAACCATCACACCTGTTCTCCTGCTGTAAGACTGAAACCCTACATGTCTGAACCCTACAAACCCTCTGCTTTATTTAAACCCAGAGCCCTAACAGCATTTGCATGTATCCAGGACTAGAATATTAATGAAAGGGAACAGCTTTTTTGTCGTTTTAAAACAAAGCCAAAAATTGCTACATGATTAGTTTTGAAGATTCAACTTCTTAAAATCTACAGTTTAGAGAAAGGACATGCTTCCCAATGCCACAGCAGTGTAAGGAGCTCTCAGCATCTGTGCTCCCTTCACAAAAAAATCTATCCAGGGAGGGTATGTTCTGCTGTAACAAACTACCCAAATTCTTGAACCTGGGGAAACACACAAGTTATGTGACACTCACCACTGCTAGCACAATATCATCTCTGCTTCACTTCCAAACAAGAAAAAACAGCAGACTCCTGTAAGCCAGGGCAACAAAGGCAGTACTGAGAGTGGGAGACATTTGCTTTGCCTGGATGCTCTTCTGTGAAAGGCAAAGAGCCAAACCTGGGTGTCTCGCTGGCATCTCTGCTCACTGGATACTGTTTGGCTGCCATGAGCTGCAAGAGCAAAACGGCAGCAAGGTGCAGCCGTGGCACCACAGCTGTGCACTGGAGTCACTGGGATGGCTCATGGACCTTATTTCAAGTGTGTGAAAAGGGGTCAGTCCTGCAAAGGCAGACTTGGAGTTGAGAACAAGCTGGCTTTCAATGTCAAAAGTAACGAAACGTCTAAGGAACTCAAACAAGAATTATTACAGAACAAAAAAACAATCACACGTTTGCTTTCTCCTCACCGTTTTGCTGTGAATCAGAAAAGTGTGGAAAGGAAAAAACAAAGTCACATCATCGTTTTTCCCTCTATGTGTTGGGAATAAATCTATGTTGTTTGATCCAAATGTTAATATTGCCCAAACCCTAATACCAGCCAAATGTAAACTATTCATTTAATTCACTAGTAAGTAAAACAAATACAAATTGAAAGCACTAAAAATTCCAACATTTGTTCTCAGTCAAACTTTTGCCAAACAAACTACGAATATTTGTCCCTTCAGACTTTTTTTCCCACACCAAGCATTTTGTGAAGCAATTCAGATGCACTTGTGAGCCCAACTGGCCAGTTTGGGGACAGTCTGACACCTCTTTTCCTTGTGACAGGAAAGTGATGGAAACATCTTTTGGAAGAAGTTTGTCTTACAGCAGCTGTCCCCTGTCACCAAGCAGTGCATGCACCTTAACAGCATTCAGTAGTTGTGTGACTGCATTTAGATGTGTGCAAGCAATACAAACTATATAGAAAAATGCAAATTAACTGCTGTGCTTATCACATAAATACAAAGCAAGCAGCTGCAGGAAGAACTTTCCAGTAAACCCACAAGTTCATTTACCTTCACCCAGTGAAGGAATTTTTCTGTAACTTTATGAACACAAATGCACCTGTCTGCTGTGCTAGACAGTGCCACCATCCAAAACCTTTCCCAAGAAACTTTTGATATGTACCTGTAAGAAGTTTTCACAAGTAGATACTAGTCTGGATTATCTTCATGTTATGGAGGGAATTCCAGATACTTCCAGGTGGCAGCTTTTTTTTTTTTTTTTGCCTTTTTCCCCCAGTTTACATGTTTCAAGGAAATAAATTGCAATATCTCATTTTATTCTTCAACACAGCTTGCCTAGATCTCTTGTTGTGTTCTTCAAGATCCTTAGTTCAAATTAAACAATAATGTTAATACTTTGAAATTTCATGAGCCATGCAGCAACTATTGGGAAAACTATGTCAGTGACAGTAATGCCAGTAATTTAAACCCGTAATGTCAAAATGATGGGCTAGAAGTCACTCTATTAGAGCCTGCCACACCTAATTCTACTTGCCAAAATTCATGTCTGGTTTTGACAACCAGAAAACTCCAGCTTCTTAGATGATAGCTGACACTATCATCATCTTTTATTTTACTCACCTTTATCAGGGAAATATCTTTACTTGAACTGTTGTGATTTCTTCTGTATTCAGTGGCATGAAGAAAATAAATAATAATTTGTTGCTTAGACTGATGTCATTTTCTGTGATGTATATTTTTATTCACTATAACTTCTCATACAATCTACTGTTTATCAAAAATTCACCAGGAAGTTTGGTGTGAAAACACATAGTCTATAGACAAATAAGTTTAGTTTCCAGAACACATCACTCGGGTTCCCATAAAATACTTCACTGACTCTAAGCATGCTCAGAACATCGGCACAGGATTTAGCAAATATTCCAACATCTTCTATTTGTATCTCTCAAAGCCAGGAATTTTCTAAAGTTCTTGGAAAATAAAATAATTCAAAGGGTTCAGGAATACTAATGGAGAGCTTACTAGTTCTGAGCAAAAGCAAAACAAAATGTATCCTATTAGCTTGAAAGGCTTTTTTTATTAGAGACTGTCTCTCATTATAGATCTGTAAAGATGATCAAAATGGGATTTTGTCCCAGTTTCATGCATGAAAAACAAATTTGCACATGCATTAAATAGAGCTAAGGTGTGGCAGCAGAGGCTGATACTGCTACATAATCCAATCCTAAATCCAACATGCAAATTAAAAAATTTTTTTAAAAACAAACAAACTTGACAGCTGACAAGAAAAAGTTTAAATTCCAATGCAATACAGATCTAAATATTCACAGCTAGGTAAACTGCAGCGTATTGAGTCAGATATTTTCTCAAGAAACAACATGCCTTTTGTGTATGTATTATGTAAAACAGGCAGAGGTAGTATAGAAAAATATAAACTAGGATATACAGAAAGGTCACTCACATATCTTTAAACCAGGACATTTCAGCTGAGGAAAAAAATATCAGGTCGCTAAGGAGGGGAAAGCCAATCTGAAAAAGGATAAATCATATTTTACTTTCCTATATAATTATAATGTATATACAAAAGACACACAATTCCCTTTGACACTACCAATTGCCACAAGCAAAATGACTGGAAAACAACAAGCTTTTAATATGTGTAATGTAACAACACCATCCTTTTGACTACAAAATTTGTAACAACAATAATTCTAAAAATACACGTAATCCATTTAAAAGTGCTAACAAGGTTTAGCACAGTCTTAGTTGTATTTTCAAACTATGTTATTAAACATAACCAGAAAATAACAGTAAAAATTAACCTAAAGCTTAATGGCTTATGTAAGAATGCTTTAATAAAAAAATGTTACTGAGGTTATTGAACTGTACAATTAAACCCCTCCCACTAAATACTTTTCAGAGTAATTTCCAGCTAAAGCTTATTCAGCAAACCAAAATGCCAATGCATTTCTTCAATTTCCACTTCTTTGAACCTGTTAATGTATGAATAAAAAAAGATTTATTTGTGTTGTTAGCCACATATAACCCTCTTGCCCAAAAAGTATCCGAAATACAAAATTTCTGAGATACCCATGAACCTACAAAATATCTAAAAGATCATTTTGATTTTCTTCTGCTAGCTATGTTTGATTTACATCAATTAGATCTTTCACATAAGGTATCATATAACAGGAAGGCTAATAACCCAGAAATAACCTCATTAAAAAAGACAGCATATCGGTCTAAGCAGAATGAACTCTAAGCAGAAAAATTAGTGACCTGGAAAGTAGCAGGAAGAGGTAATAGCAATACAGAGAAAAAATACATTCCCATTAGCTAGTCAAAAGTAGAAATCACCAGCAATAAAGTAAAAATACAATAGAAGCATAAGGAGAACATTTTAAAATATTTTTATCTTTTGAAAATCTGTAACATAAAACATATTTCCCCAAACTAAGATGCTGTCTAAAATTATTTTATTACTATGAATTAGTCTGTAGGGGTTTTCTTCAGATGCTTAAAACAGTCCTTGGTAGAATATTATTAGCAAGTCTAATACATTTATACTAAATTATCAGTGTATGATTTCAGTGTCTATGGATTCATCTATTTTAAGATTAATGGGTAATAATGGCAACTCAAGTTGGATTTACATAGCTACCCCTTGTCTAATGTTAGCTGCTTAGATTCAAAGTCCAGCAAAACCTTTTAAAATAATTCTTAATAGTGTATGGACAATATTTTCAGAAAGAAATTTTTTAGTTTGGATAAAGAGATACTTTCTCTAATTTTTTGTTAAACATGTAGGTCTTCCTACCTAATCCAGCTCAACTTTGCCAGTATAAATGAGAACAAAAATTGCCATTAAATCTCAAAGTTTCTTTTTATATTATTTGTCAAACAACATACAATTTACTTACATGTCCAAAGCAAACTAACTCAAATTAAACTAATGGGTACTGCACACAGGACAGATTTTAGTGGTTTTCTCTGATTTTCACTTCAACAGGTTTAAAGTCTGATGAGAGGAGGAAAAACCCCATCATACATGAAGAAATCTTAATCACAGTCAAACCTTTTTTTTAATTTCCTTTTACTTTACCTCACCCTTTTTACATAAGCACTAGGTTGGAAAGGACCTCTGAGATCATCAAGTCCAACCTATGACTGAACACCACCTTATCAACTAGACCAGAGACCTGAGTGTTATATTTAGTCTTTCCTTAAAACACCCTCCAGGGACAGTGACTCCACCACCTCCCTGGGCAGCCCATTCCAATGTCTAATCACCCTTTAAGTGAAGAAATTCTTCTCAATATCCAACCTAAACCTGCCCTGGTGCAGCTTAAGTCTATGTCCCTAAGATTATGTTCTTTTAATCCAGGAAAAAAATGTTTTTCCATGAAATAACCCCTTTTTCAGACACTCACCTTTGGATCAGTGATTCAGCTGCACAAAGATTTAATTAAACCATTTGGAATGTTTTACTCCCCATGTCTGTAGATTAGTTTAGGCCATGATTGCTCATTTTTAGTTCATTGCCTTCAGAACTACAGCAATCTTATTTCTACTGTGGCATCACCAAGGGTAAAGGATGCATTTGATGCAAGGAGAGCTATGAAAAACCTAAAACCCTCTTTGTGCCTGTGGAGCCAGATTTAGTCATATCTAGTCCAGAATGTGAGGGACTCTGGTCTGGTGATTTTCCATCCCTTCTCTGCAATATCCCTACAAATACCAGAAGAAAGCGAGGTAAACAGAGGACTGTGGGGCAGAAAATTCAGCAGCAGAGGAGAGGAAAAAAACATCCATGATTTTTATCACTTTTGCTTTATTTCCTAAAGCCAAATGGATAACTCCCCTGAACATTTCTAACTGTAATGGCCTGGAACCTTCTATTATACACTTACCCAAAACTGCTTCTCCTTTCTTTCTGATAACAGTGTCTGGCTTCACTAAAAGCCAGGTAAGAAACTGGGAATTCATCGCATGTTAGATCACTTTAAAGCATCATCATTGCCTGGACCTGTTCCTTTCCTTTCTGCAAGGCTGATTTCTGTATCTCGGTCTGGTAGGAGAGGCTGGTCCATGGAAATGTGGCTAAAGAGAATTCAAAAATGCACTGAGTAATAATATAAACAGTATCATAATCTGAAACGAGTGTATTTATAGCCAAAGAAAATAAAATCACTAGTTTGGGGGTAACTGATGTTTCTTCACCCTCTGCCCCATTTTCGGGTCTCTTCTAAAAATAGTCTCTCTCAGCCTCCTCTTATGAAAAGAGGGGAAACTTGGAAAATTTTATATTCCTTACGGTTAAATAAGCTTTCTAGCCAAACCTTTTTTACCACAGGCTTAACTTGCTTATAAGGAACATAGCTTTCTTTAGGTCTGGGCTGCCCCTGAGACCACAAGGAGTTTTCTCTTACATGTTATATCACCTCATTTTGTTTCCTTCTATTGCATATAAATGCCACACAGTGACACGGTACAGTGCACCAAAACACCACAAAGGCCATATGGCAAACACCTTTTGCAACAAAACAACAGGAAAAGGTAAACTGAAGACATTCCTGGATCCTACACTGTTACTTATACCTTTAGTGCTTTTCAGAACTCATTTTGTTATTATGTACTTACAGGACTCCAGATCAGTGTTCCATTGGGCCAATACTGCACAAGCACTCACCAAAATAAATCCCAGTGCACATATAGTCTGTAGGGAGGAGGGAGAGTCTCTGCCACAGGCACACAGTAAGTGAGTGGTCAAGCAGGAAGTTACATCTATCTGCTCTCATATGGCCACGTCCAAGGGCAAAGCCAGTACTAAAAGGAAATCATCCTCAGGCTTCCAATGCTGACATTAAAAAACACCACAGCATCAGGCTTTGGCACATTTCCAAACACTGATCCTCTCCAAGACAAAAAGCAGAGTATAATATAGCAAATTTCTTGCTCCTAAAATCAAAATAAACTCCCAACCACTAGTTTTGGAGGCATCTGTGAGAAATCTTCTGGCTGACTTGCTCAGGCATCATCAAAAGTTAATGGGAGTTGGGTACTTAATTCCCCTTTATGACTTTCAAAAAAGATGTGGCCAGCTACTTTTAATTTATTAGGGAGCAGATTTGCAAAGACTCTTTTATTACAGAGGTAGTAAGGGGAGCTATTTTTCCATAAAATATATGTAAATATGATTTATGAAAGACACAAATATTACTGAAGTGAGGGATAAATTGTTTCAAAACTTCATGTTCATAAAAGCTAGGTAAAAGTACATATTGCTTCAATATTTTTTCACTTTCACATGTTGGTATCTCTGCCAGATAACAAGGTGTATTCCCTGTATTCTGCTCACCTTATTCTTGTAAGTACAATATCTTTACTGAGGGCAGCTGCTATGAAATTACTAGAAGAAACGAAGCTGGAACTCATACTATTGCACAGTTACTGATCATGCTGCTGATTAAATATAAAAAAAACGTACTACCACTGGAAATAAGATTTGCAAAGCTTAAAGGAACATTTACTTCAGAGACCACAGAGATTAGCATACAACTATCATATTCTTCTTGAAAGATTTATTAATTAGCTAAATAAAAAGCTTCCTATGAATAACATTGCAGAAATAAATGTAATTTGGAATCTGTTAAATGTAAAACAATTTACGGGAAATAGACTTTTTCCAGTTTTTGTTCTTCTCTCTAGACTGATATGACAGGAAACAGATGAAATGTTACTACTAACAACAAACAGCCCAGAGAAGGAGAAGTTTGAAAAAGAGAAGAATGCCTTTCTGTCTCTGCAAATTATGGTCAAGTGTGTCAAAATGGCAATAAACTTTCTGACAGCTCCTGGTATCAGATGTATATTCAACTCCAGCAAGAGACAAGAACGACCATCTAAATTCAGATATTCCAAGGGATTTCAGTTAAGTACCTAATCCCTCTGAAAGTCTCATTTTAATAGCTTGGTCAAAGCTTATCATAAAGCCCACTTGAACTCATCACAGTTCCCTTCAGTTGAATCACACATTTATACTTGTAAAACTGAATAAGAGGAAAGCAGATACAAAACTCCTTTATCAATGTGTTGGCTTACATTTATTGGGCTTTTTTCTATTCTTACAGTAGGAGTCCCAAGACACAACCAATTCTGTTTGCATGGTTAAGAACTCAGCACCCATTTTATCTCAAAAAGGCTCAGTTAAACAATACTGGTCTTGGGAAATGCTGAAGGCAACTCGTTGGGTTTCATGGTGTCACTTAGTGACCTACAGTATTACAGTTTGAGGCAAATTAAAAAGTCAATGCTTTAAAATCCAAAAACATTCATGAATGTGTCTCCAAGACTCAAAGACTTCAAATATATTGACAAAACATAGGAAGTATTAAAACAAGGAAAGAATTCAAGATAAGCCATAAATTAAGCACATCCCCAAAAGCCTTTCCTTGGTGGCCCAGCACTGCACAGCTGAAACCCCAGGCATTCTGCTGGGCCTCTGAAAGGACTAAGAAGGCCAAGGACCCAAACAAAGTGGTGATTAGAGGAATGTACCAACTCATGTGGAAGATGTGAAAAAGTTCAAACCTTTGGTTAAAGGGTCATTGAAATGATCAATTATGGTATATTCTGCTTATACACATACATGATCCACTACAGCCTGTAAGACACAACATGTAAACTGAAAGATATATAGATATTTGAAAACAACAACACTGATCAGACACAGTTCTCTGGTATGTTTAGCCAGGACCATTTAAAAAAAAACACAAACCACTTCTGGTCAAAGTCATGTTTCATCACTAGATGCTGTGGCTTGCAAATCAACTCCTAAATGGGGGCCAGGGGGGTAAAGGAACAAAAGTCATGTTTTATTGTCTACTAGATTTTTCTTGGTGTCCAGTTTTCCTGAAGTTCTCTACCTGCCTGAAATAAGCCTTTTTGGATCATTCTACACCTTCCAGAATCCTCATACTTCTTTTTAAATACTGAATCAAAACAGAGCACACTTTCTTCAAGAGCAGAGCAATGTCTTTGGTTAATATTGGCTTTGCCTCTTATTCTTGTAGATACTGTTGTGGAAACAGCTACTGGACTGTTCATAAAAAAATAAGAAATAAAGTATTAGTCAGGGCAGATGCAGCCCTGCCATTGCTGAGGGCCACACTGCTGCAATTGCATATTATGGACTGCATGGATCTCAGAGCTGACGTGGGAGATAACAGGAAAGCCCTGTTCAAGGAAGATATAACACAAAGAAAGATCACAGTCCTGGAGAAGGAGATAGGTGAGAAGAATCCTGGACTCCAGAAACAATTTCTTAAGGGGTAAAAAGGGCTCACTGCAGCATTGCCAACAAAATTAAGCCAAATAATTTATGTAATCTGCATGTGATCCAGTTCATTTACCAAACTGGGAGGGGAAGAAAAAAATGCAGACCAAAATCTCCTTTCAAGAGCATCGGAGAAACATGCAGATCATAACATGGCACTGTCCAAGGAGGAGCAGAGGCACCTGTGCAGCTTGTACAAAAGGCAGGCTACAGACTCAGCATCAGCAAGATTATCAATATATAAGAGTAGACCAGGTTTTAAAAAAATTTCCCGAGAACAAACAGAATAAAGCTTTATTCTGGATACACATAGGACTCCATGATGGTTAGCTGAACAACCAATAAACTTCTGCAGTCAGATTTTAACTTGAGATCTTAACACATGTTGGCCACTCACAGACCCTTACATTCACACTGTATGAGCTCAGAAATAATTAAACTGTGACGAACACTTTTGAAAAGCCAGTTAAAAATTCACAGTAGAAATTCACAGCAGAAAATTTTAAACTGTCCAGTAAAGCAAATGAGAATATGGCCATTACTTTTGCAGGCAGCACCAAACTTTCCCAGGCATTCATTCTGCAGAAGACTGTACGAGACTGTTCTCTGCTCTTGCCTCATACGAGGTGCTGTATGTTTAGAGAAGAAGGAATGTGGTATCTCTCTAATAAAAATCCCTTGATCTCCCATTACAAGTCTTACATAAAACTGTTAAACCCAAGTCCTAACACAGCACTTAGTGAAAGCAGAGCCTTTCCTCTCATTCCAAGGAGCTCAGCCTCGGAGGGGCCCGAGCTGTGTTCATCCAGACTGGGCACTGGAATTTGGCAGTGGCTGCTGGGGCTGCACAAGGCTGAGGATCAAGGAAGGGCAGGGTTCCCCTGGTTAAGTGATTGTGCACATAGATTTGAGTGCAGTGGCCAAGCTTTTTCCCCCACAGTATTTTTCACACGTATTCTCTTGTGCAAAACACTAGATCACCATCCTGAGCTGTTCACATCTGTCACTTACACAGCAAAACAGGTCCCTCAAACACAGGCAAGAGCTGCATTATTAAAAAAAAAAAAGGCTTTTGTGACTGATGACAGCAGATGATGGAGCACTTTCTAACCATGACCTGCTATGTCTAGAGAAGATTTAAGAATATTTTTCTCACAATTGGTCAATGAGATATTTGGAAGAGAGAGGAGGGGAAGAAGAAGGGGTGAAATGGCAACTGGCTGGTATGTCAGACATGACAGTCAAATGTTACCAGATCTCAATCCTGGAGAAATATGGACTTCACAGTAAAGGTTGCTTAAAACAAAAGCCCATTTATCTGAATACTGAAGACATTTAATCAATTTACATGAAGGATTTCAAAATTAGTCAGACTGTAATGAACTATGAAATACTGATTAATGAATTTTTGCAATGTTTGATTAGAAACTTAACATGTATGCTAGCACATTTTGCCATCATAGCATTTATAAGCTAATATTTGTTTCTTGAAATTACCAGAGTGTAAATAGTCTCTGGATTATGGGGCTAATCATGTTTACTATTAACCAAGCATTGTATTTCAAAAGGTATTTGTGAGGATTTTTAACTTACTAAAATCTCTTGCTAAATTGAATAACAAAAGTATACTTTCATATTTGCCTATCCTATGTCCTTTCTTGTGCTAGACTTTTTAGTGCAACTTCTTAGATCTTCCTGACAGCACATTAAGCAATCTGAGTAACATCTGCCATTTAGGATTCACTTTCTCATCCCCTACCCAGCATGAGAAAAAAATATCAGGTTATATGTAATAAGTAATATAAAATATAACTTTTATATTGTATATCTAGTACCTGTATACAATATATAGTAAGTTTACAGTCTCACAGAAATGCAGGTCATTGGCCAGAAATTTTATTACCTAAAAAACAACCAAGGAAAACTGGGCCAGTGGTATGTGCCACATTCAGTGGGAATTTTCCTACTGATTTCATAGGGAGCCAAGAACAAGCAAGAAGTAACAAAATAAATGCAGCTCAAGAGCATTTAATACTATGGCCAAAACAGAGCTCCAATCAAATATCATTAAAATAGCCAGCTTTCATACCTGCAGAGACAAGCATACACATAGTCAGGAAACACACGTTTCCATACTTATAAGTGCATATATGAAGAAATTAGTTGTATGAAAAATAGGCCCTTATATGAAACTTTAAGTTACATCTACATATTTGTGCTTATTATAGTTATTATCACTTCTCTGACACCAGTTAATGATCTAGACTGACATCACTTTTTATCATTACACAGCAGTCACCACTAAGGAGAAGACCCAGACAGTCCCTGCTTCAGTGTCATTTTTTGTAATTAGCCAAAATGTTCAGCTGTGGGACTCCTAAAGGCCAAGAAGTGAGAAATCAGGTAAGTTCTAGATATTGGTCCAGTCCCTATTTTTCAAATCACGGATACTTCTGAAGAAACATTCATCAGTTATTTTTTGAAGGACATTCTTATATCCCTTTACTTTCAATACACATTCCTTTTACTTGAATCACATGTATAAGCCACCAGGTAAATTATGTTCTGAGCCTTTCTTAATTTTATTTTTTTGTTATACTGCCTTAGAATAGTCATAATCTTGTTAATTAAAGTCTCATAATCTGAGCAAGACATAACAAAAAAAACCAACCTTCCTTTCACGACAATAATATTCTAACTAAAAATTATAATTGGCAACAAAGTTAACAAACCTAGAAATAGATCACCTACTTCAGGAGGTCATCAACAAGTGTAACAGAATGTCAGTGAATGATTTTTAGAAAGTATTAGTACAACAATCTGGTTTCATAATTGGTTAGCTGTAGCTCCTTTTTATTGCATGTAAAAGGAAGAGATCCCTTCATCCACAGTGAAAAATGGAAAATCATTCAGTTTGGGGTTTGTGGTTGCTAGTAGCAACAAATACTGGAATAGTGCCATCTGGCCTCTTGTTTTAAATGAGATTTGAATAATCAATTTAATAATGGATAGAGTACATACTTAAAGAAATAATCACTTGTCATATCTTAAGAAAACTTTAGTGTAAAAATCCATTGTATGAATTAATGTAGAGCACATAGGAATCAAAAGAGATGAGGTAATTTTTATTTTCGTCACTGTTGCCTCAAAACCTTAAGCTTACAAGGTTTTAAGTGATCATATCAAACATTTAATAATGAGGGAGAATGCTAAGAGCAATTGGTTTGTTACAGGCATTCAAATCCAATAACCAGCAGAGAGATTAAACCATATAGAAACACGACATTTTGAACACACTTCTAAGTCCTATGGTATCCACAATAAAAGGAATAAAACTAAACACAGCAGAGAAAAAAAGACGAAATAGGTAAAATATTCATGTTACCACTGCTGCTTTGGGCAAGATGAAATGAGAGTTCAGAACACGGGAACTCCAAAGTCACAAATGTTTCCATCATTTTGCAGATGTTTGCATAGCTGACAAAGTGTTCCCACACACTGTGGTGAGACCAGGAACAGGCTCCAAGTGTTGATTCTGTCCTGGAAACTCAGGACTTACAAAGACACTTAGTTCAGAATTTGCATACCAAACTGTCATCACAGGGGAAATAAACAGGAATCAGATGCTTGATCATGGCAAATAGGAAACCATATCATTATGGAATAAACAAGATAAAACTTAATCACAGACTTCACCAATGGTGATTTTGACTGGAACTCGAAGTAGCTGTTTTTGACTATGAGTGGACTAAGCTCATCCCTCTGATGAGAGATGATACTGTTGAAGAGCTTCACCTTTGAACTGTGCATTTATTGTAACAAATGCAATTTGTGTTGTAGCACTTCTACAGCAGTAAATTGAGATTGACTCTATTTACACCTCTTCAGGAAAGCAGATGCTTCAAGCCAGGCTGGTGTCCACAGAAGCACCTTCTGTTCCCGAGTTACACAGACTTCCAGGTACAAATACAAAAATGCCCAGGTATGAGACACAGTCTGGGATTTGGTCCATTTTTCTAGAGTTTGTGGCTTATCATTAAAACCAGCTTTACCTTACTCAGTGGGTGCCAACAATGTCATCATTCCAACTTTATTCTCCTGGGTAACCTGCCAGCTGACACAACCTGTGCTGCCACTGCAGTGCCTTGATCTGAGACTGGCTCTGCATTCCAGGCAGGGCTCTGGTGACTGGCAGGTGTCATTTACCATTCCCGTTACCTGTGGGCTTATTATGACTTTTCCCCACAAATGGTGAGTACATTTTCATAATGGATGCTGCCAACATCATATCAAATGTATTGATCTAATTTGAGCCACTGAATGGTGATACATATTTTTAAATTAAATGAAAATATAGAAGTGTCAGGTGGTTAGAAAATAATATAAGCCCTGTACATGAGCTTTTTACCTTGGTCAGGCGGGTCCACAAGTTGCAGTTTCACAGTGAGTGAATCACAAGAGGAAGCTGGGAGGATTGTTTAAGCCTTTATTTCAATACTTATTGCTGTTTACAGCAGTTTCTTGTGGCCATTTATCTTTGGCATTTATAAAACACTAATCACCATGGAAATGCCTAGTATACATCCCAAGCAAAAAAATACAGAAAGTCACTGGCTCCTTTATTGTGTCTTTTACCTCTGAACTATTATCTGCAAGTGGCTTTTCCATGCAATATTCTATTTTAATATAGACTTTTCCCAGGAACTAAACAGATTTAAAAAAAAAAACTTTAAATATGGAAAAGGACAGACTGCTAATTAACTTCATCCAACATGCTTTTATATCATGAGAGGAAAAGAAGAGCTGATAATGGTCTTTCAGTAATCACATGGAGAAGGAATTTTCAACCAGGAAACATATAGGAGAAACTATTCTGCCAAGGAACTTGAAAAAAATTCTTTTGCTCACCCAGACAAGTTTGCAACATATAAATCAATAAGTTCCTAAGGAAAACAGGCACTAAATTTCAAACTTAAAAATCTAATATACTACTGTATTAAATAAAGTTTTCTAACTAAGGAAATAGAGTGTCATGACAATTCTCAGAGAAGTTCATTACCGGAATAACACAGTTCATTTAAAAAAAAAAAAAAAATAACAGGTAGCCAATGAAAAAGCATATTATTTCTGGGATATAATTTCCACCTTATACCTGGGCTGGGAAATAAGTGAAAGCTCACAGAGTGGGCTGCTGCAGAACCAGGGATCTAGAACTGCCTAACTCCAAGGTTTTTCATCTCTCAGCCATTTGGGTCTTATTTTCAAGGCTTGAAGTTCTGCCATATAAATTGTTTTGTGCCCCAAGAGAAGGCACATCAAGAAGGGCATTCTCTGAAAGAGCAGGTAGCCTTTCTCCTCACCAGATATGACAGATATCAATCAGAATAAAATCAAACACTAAAGAAGATAAATCTTCAAAAAGTAAGAATGAACTGTCTCTCTGTGACTCCAATATTGATGCTCTTTTTGAGTCAGACTGAGGTCTAGCAGTGAACAAGGCCGTGATGGGTTTTATGAAGCAGAGCTGCAAGATTCTGCTCCAAAACATGACTGCTGCCAGTTTCCAGTACTAGTCACAGATGTTAAGCATCAAGACCAGAGAGGCTTATTAGGAAATTAACTTGGACCATGTAAGTAAATGAGAGCACTGTTTAACCTTTTTAAAAACACCACTTTCAGTCCTCCACTTAACCAAAGTATTGAAATAGCATGAAGGAAACATTATCCATGTGTTAAGAAATTAGGTTTTCTTTCCCATTAGTCAGGTTTGTATCTTTGGTTGCCAGCGTTTAAGAAGGTACTCAAAGGTAATTTCTATAAGGGTATATACTCATAAAGCCCTTTCATAGACAAAGCAACCCAAAGAAAATACTTCTTTTCTTTTTCTTTATTTTAGGGAGACAAGAGATATAACACTACATCAGAGAGAAAAGTTGTCCTTTACTCTCTGACAACCCTAACATTAGCAAGCCAGATGTTACTTTCACCTGCACTGAGAGCAATCTATTTCTAGCTCATTTAATAAAATCACAATTGGAATTATGGCTCAGAAAGTGCTGGGAAAATACAAAACATATGTGAAAGAACAGTTATATGTATATGGGAATAGCAGTAAACTCTTGATTTGCTAAGTCTTCTTGGGAGCTGAATGCTTATCATGCTCTTGTAAGACATGCATTATTCTGAATATTTTTTGTTCTCAAAATTCATATATACACAGTTGACCAAAAACATATTCTTACAAAATGCTCTGAAGTTCTTTCTCTAAAGTTAGCAGACCAGCTAGTTTTCACCAGACAGAACTTAACTGCAATCTTCAGAGAATTAATGGAATATGAGATGAGAGTCACAGAAATCATTATGTGTAGAAATCATCAGGTATTTGCATGGTAAACTGCAGTAAGTATTCAAGGCCAAGAAAAGTCAACTTCTTGATATTACTTGCAATGTAGCTCCTCAAAGATGAGGACCTGTAGGTTCACAGCTGACCAACACCCAGTGATGCCTCCTTGCATAGTACCCAGCAATAAGAACGGGATCCATAAAATTGAGCCTGCTCAAAATGGTTGCAGAAAAGTTGTAGAGACACTGAAATTTTTTCCGATTGGATATAGGTCTGAACTGTCCACTAGATTGACTTTATCACTCTTTCAAATGAGTAAGTGTATGAAACCTTCAGATTATCAGAGATGCCATCACATAGGACAGGGCTGTGCACAAGCCATGAAGAAAAAAATACAAAGCTTTTTTCAGAACCAGATGCAGATATAGACCGTGCTTTTAGAATTTTTTTCTTTTGCCACCCATGTTACTTTGTTAACTTGAATGACAAACTTTACTAAAAATTTGCTATTCAGTCTAGTAATTTGCTCAGCATGTTTCCTGGTGAATATTCAAATGGTCTAGGGACATTGTTACAGAGTAAGGGATTCTGCATGGAAAACACTGAATGACTCAGACTTTTAAAAATGAATCTGGAAAACATCCCATGTAATGCATCTGCTCATCTACCATAAAATTCTGAGGCTAAGGTTTCCTAAGTAGGAGGGAAATATGATCATGTACTTGGCATCAATATGAACTATACCACATTCATTTTCTTCTGTGAAAAAACAGAGAGAGATGCGACCCTTCTGATTCTCCCACATATTTCTACTAAACTACAAAATACATGGCTTCTTCTAATAGGACAAGATGTGTAAAACTCCATGTGAGCTGTTGCTGATCCAGAGAGCACACTGCTTGTGTCTGAAAAGTGGGACACACATACATGGAATAAAGATTCATGGGAAACAGGTCTGAATAAACAGTGTGCAAAAGGGAATGCAGGGTGTAAATATGATCAGGGAATACAGGCTGGCAGCTGAAGGAAAGGTGGAGGGAGAGTTTCAAAAAAACAGGTGAAGAAGGTTCACAAAGTTGCATTTTTGGATTAGTCACTTATGAGTCTGAAAGTCTGAGGTGTTTTGAGATATTTTCATTATGGATTTCTGCAATAGTCCCATGGGCTCATCTTGACACACCTTGATAACATGTTTTAGCTCTGAGGGAAAACAGAGATGGGCCCACAAAGACTTCTCCTGGCAAGTATGCTCCACATCTTCTTTCTGAATAAAAGGAGCAAGATGGAAAACAAGGACCAAACTTTCAGGAAGCATTTTCACTCCCATCAGTGAGATGGACAATATTTTGAGGCATGAAAGCTATTTGCTCAAGTTCTCCTTTGCTAATCACAATATTCTCCTGCATTACATTCCGTAAAATATTAAAATTCACTGTTATTAACATACCATACCCTCTTTTTCAGACACAAAGTGGACCAAGAAGCTGTGCCCATCCTGCAGTGTGACAGTTTGTGACAAAGAGAACAATCTGATGGGTTTCCTCACCTTTTACCATGTAAGGACTACAAACAGTACATTTGTGATGCTGTGTGATTACCCTGCTCTGACACCTGTAGTGATCAGATCGAACTCCGTGCAGAAGCAAGGGACCAACCTCATGTCTGACCACAGAGTTCCAGAACCTTCAGCCCTGCCAGCTCTTGGGAACAACAGGCAGAGCAGGACAGTGGGGATAGCAGGGGCACAGCTTGCTGCCAAAGCCAGACCAGAAGTTTCCAGGAAAAAGAAGGGGTCTGTCAGGATCGTGGAGAAGATCCAAGCCTTGGAGCTGAGTCAGAAAGAAATTTTCTAGGAATCGGAGTGACTGTGGGAAGTGAGTCCTCCTATTTTGCTTTCCAGTCCATTGCCTTAGTGGCTTCTAGATTAAAACTATCTCTTTCCCAGCCTCTGTCAGGCAGGAGTAATTTATTTTAATCCCATTTTGTGGGGTTTTTTCCCTCATTCAGCAGTTCTGGTTTTGCCTTGTTACAGAGTTACTTTGTTTTACATTATCATTAGTGTATTTTGATTAATATAGCTTCAAAAATGGGAAGCATTTTGGCCAGCTGATTTTAAAGGAAATGGGAGGGGCAGTCCTATATCCCAGCTCACACTGGTTCTGCTGATAAAAGTAGGTAATGAAATACCACAGCTGGATCCATGTTTCAGCTATACTATAGTTACAAAGTAGAAATACAGGCCCAACATCTGCCACGAACTAGCAGTGTTTTAAGTCTGTTGTGAACTGAAATCCACATAACAGGTTTTAAAGTTTCTATAACCAAAAATACAGTTTCAGGGGGGACTCAGGCAAGTTTGGCACCTCAGGCCAGAAGCACATATTCAGAAGCATTGAGATAGAACAATGCTGACAATCCCTGACAATCCCGTCTGTGCCAGGACCACTGGTCTAGCAGTCTTCTCTTCAGGTATGTTTTCATTGGAAAAGCAACATATATTTGGGAACCACTAAGAAACCAACAAAATAGCCTTGCTTTCAACTCCTGTACTTGTTAAATGAGTCAGTCAGCAAACAGGATGATGTAAGAAAATCCACTGCACTGCAGGTGCATTATTTTTTAGGGTATTAGAACAACTAGAAGTCTCTGATAAACTAATATTTCCTTCCCACAATAATCACTATCCAAAATTATGGTTTATGATTTCCTAGAAATGGTAAACATTAAGGCTTAATTTTTATAGAAGCACAAGAAGTGTAGGGCACATGAAAGATGGCTGAATTTGAGTGTTAAGGGTCAGCTAGTCTGAGAGAAGCTTTAATGTTTCATGTATTCATATATGTGTTCTTATAGAGACAGTACAGGTCAATACACTAATAGAAGCCACAATGAGGAAATGAGAAATATACTGCAGATAGAATTAGTACCTATTTGTATCCTAAATGCAATATGCAGAATACTTTTATAAGAAAAGTATTATGACACAGTAATTTGGCCATGAGAGGGTAATTGACTTAAGATATTCTGATAAAGATCGATTGCTAAGGTTTGGAGTTATGACACCAACAAAGTTACAATGACATTAGCACAAAGAGAGAGACACAAATCCATTATAAAGATACAATCAAATATTCAAAAAAGCCTGGCATGCTCATTACTTATTCATGCTAATACAAGTATATTAAGAAATCTAAACAGTGTTAGCATTCAATCACTCACAAACCAAATGAGGTTTTGCATTTATCAGCCACCAGTCATCAAGAATGTAACATTAGCTGTACAAAGGTGGTAATATGACATAACTGGAGATATTTATATCAGCCTACACAGACTGAGAGATACAGTAGGATTTATTAAAGTGAGTAATGCCTTCACATTCAGCACTGCAATAAAAGAAATAGCTGTGCAGAAGTCATTTCCCCAGACAATAAGATTTACCTTCACAATCACTTAAAGAAGTTGTGTATGCTTTCAAGAGTCTAAAACAATCTTCTCACCATTAATAAACAATTTGGAGTTTAAGCTTGCAAATTCTGAATTGAGTTTGAAATTTTTAAAACATACCCCAAAAACCAAGTCAGAGTCTATCTTACTGAGAGTTTAGCACTGGGGTTTTTACTTAGGCTGGCTGAAGAACCACCAAGGTCAATTCAGGCTCAAATGGATGTTTTTAAGTTTAATAAAACTCCCTCCATATTGCACTTGAATCTCAAATAGTTTCATCATCCAAAGATTCCAACCTAAGACACCCAGTCAGGCTGGGATGCAAGTAGGTTTATTTCTCTGATCAGTCAGGCTTGATTTGAATCCTCTTCCGGATGTGAATCAGTTATTGTGCTGTATTTTTTGGCAGTGTTATTTGGTATGCCTTTCACTTCCTTGCTTACCAGAAAAGTAGGCATGATCTAGAAACACTCTGGATAAAGTGCCCATTACACTGGGAAAGAGACCTGCCAGAACACTGGTCCTGTTTGGCCACCCTGGGGCTGTCTCTGAGCCCCTGGGCCTGATCCTGACCCCCAGCCTGACCCCCAGCTGGTCCCATCCCCAGGGGGGTGGCTCATACCCCAGCCTGGGGCTGCCCCCACTCTCCTGCTCCTTGGCTGGTGGGTGGGATGAGCCCTGGCCATGAGACCCTGCCCTGCTGTCCCTGGCACCCCTGACACCCCCCGGCACTCGAGGACCTGCTGGCCCTGACACCTTCCACTTTTCCAGTTGTGTGTTTCTACACAATGTACCAAATGCCTTCGCTTTTCCCACCAATAGTTCAATCGCAAACATTTTTGAGTTGGGCGAGAAGCAGAAATCGAGCTTTGAACACCAAAACAACATCAAAACAATTCCAGGACTAAACCAAATGGTAAGAGTTGCTCTAAGCTGCATGACATACCTCCCAATGTAAGGACACAGTGCATCTGCAGAGGATGTTTACACTTGCTTTACAGCAGCACTTGAGTAAGGCATTGCTCTGGTTTGATCCTGATGACATGCCATTTATAAACTGTGGCTGATAAATCTAATGCCTCTGAAATCAGATAAAACTTTGATAAATGACTCCTTAGTGAGCAGGCTGCAATAGCCACTTCTGTCCACGTTTAGCCACCCTGCTGCAATCAGCACCATTTTGTTTAGTCAAAGGTTCAGACAACAATACATTTGAAAGCTATCACACTATTAAGAGACGTGAAGATAACATATCCTTCAGGAAAAGAGTAAGACAGAAAACTACAAAAACTAAACTCTTTCTGTTAGTTTTTATAGCATGGGTACTTGCTACGAAAACTCACTGAATTCAAAGAAAATTTTTATTCCAAGGGCTTTTCCCATATTTTGTGGTGATAAGACTTGAGAAAGACCCTGTAGCAGAATCAAATGCAATCATTTTCACCTTCATGGATAAATTAAAAGATCACTGATGTTTTAACAAAAAGAACGCATTATGCAAGGGTGGCTTAAATACCAAAATGATAAAAGGAGCCCTAGAACTACAGTAGTGTAGCAAAAAATAGAATTTTACAGCTAATGTAAAATAAAATTGTGCAAAGGCTGCCAATGCCTTGCCACTTCTTTTCTAAAATCTCCATAAAAATACAAAATTAATTTATGGTGATGTCAAAAAGCATGAGGGGCAAAAGATCAAGTAGACTGATCTGTTTATATCGTGAGCACATCAGCCTGCTGGGCAGAATAAACTTACAATCCACATTTGCTAAACACTGCCTTATTTCCACCTTCCCTCTGGGTGGTGTGTACACGTCATGTGTGGCTGAGTGCAGAAGGATATGTGTTCATTTCATTTTTGCCTAATTGCAACCAAGTTTCCAGATTAGCAAGTGGTTTTTGAAAAAAACCCTTTGTTACTTTCCAAAACTGGTTAGTAGCCATGTGAGGTAAATTATTTCATTTTAAGCAGAAATATATTATTATTGTATGTCAGGTTTTTTAATTTAACACTTCTCCTGAACAGGGGAGGAGAACAGGCTTCCAGAGCTGACAAAGCCAGAAGACAAATCAGCATTCAGGAAGGGGTGGGTCAGCAATTACTTATAAAAAATATTGCTCTCAATTATTCCAGGAAAACAGTCTACATCTCTTCAGCTATAGAGCAGATATATGTTGAACCATGTTTTGGAAGGCAATAGCTTGACGACTCTCCAGTGAAAGAGGAGGCTGGTGAGCTAAACTACAGCAGTAATGAAATAATCTAGTGCAGGTACTGCCTTAGTAGTGTTTTTCTTACAACCAGAAGACATAAGGGAAAAATTCTTCAAAGAAGTTGAAGGATAGGATTAAGGATTTTAATTAATGATGACAAAAATCCCATTTCTCAGCCCTTAACAATTCTATGAGAAGAGGGCAGAAGGGCCAAGCATTGGACTGACAGTGAACTATGAAGTAACTGGACAGGGCACCAAATAGTCACAATTAAAATATAACTCCTGATAATCAGAGTTTCCAGGAAAGCTAAGTTAATAAAGCTAAGGTCTACACCCCCTACCTTGCCTTTCTTTTCACCTGTGGTAAACAACAGACAAGTACAAAATAATGCAAAGTCACTGAGTACTAATATCACCTGTGAAAACAACCTCTGCTTTTACTTCAGAAATTAGACAGAAGGCAGAATTATCCAGATAAAGAAGATCTGGGTTGATCTAAATGAGCAACTTTCACCTTGTCACATAACGAATGACAAATTGAAGACTTCTCCAAAATACAGGTAAGCAGTTAAATCCTGCTACCAAATGAAATAATTGGGACCAACATAACACACACAAAATCACACCAATCACCATGTCCCTGCTTGGTGACTATTAATCTTTCTCTCTCCAGTTTCCACTTCATCTTGGAATGAGAAAAAAAATCATAAAGAGATAAATCTAGCTAGCACAGCACACAAAATAATAGTGTTTTCTAACCCAAACCTCCACTTATTGTTCTATGCTTTTCAGTATTTCCAGAGTGCAGCAAATATAAATGGTTAAGATAATAAGTGACTAAACAGCTGGTTGAGAGTGGTTACTTTAAGCAGAGATTTCACCTTCTAATTGATATTTACCCTCAGAGCATCAGTAAGACCCACCCTGAAAACACTGGGACACCTCCACCACTGATCTCCACAGATCCAGTAGATAATGATTTGACATTAGGGCTCCATTAGTTTTTTAGGGAAGTTGGGTTTTTAGTTCAGCCTCCTGCATATCAACAAGATTTTTGGTTACTGAGCAGCTATGTAAACCAGAAATTTGGCAACTCAGTCATGCCCAAGTTCCTCCCTAAACTCAGCCTCACTTTTATTTTACACTTATTAAAGAAGGAATAGGAAAGAGTAGAGAGTAGTGGAAGCAATAAAATTAACTGGAGTGCAACATTTAATGCCAACGTTTTTTCCCCCTAAGAAACTATAAAGTGAACTATGAGATTTCTTCTCCTCTGCTAAAGACTTCTTGACCTAAGATTTCAGCCTCAGCTAAACAGATCTGCTTTAGTACAGCACATTGTCCTGTATGCACATCCAAGGGAAGGAGTTGGCATAGGAAAAGAATGAGACAACAGTGCTGGAAGCATAAAGAGAGGAGGCATGAGCTACTGTTCTTATTGTTGAAGAAATACAGGCCTGATCAGCCTGGTAAAAGAAAAGAAGTCAAGGACAGGATAAGCATCCCTTCAGCTTCGACTTTATTATGTTATTAACTTGAAACTTTTTGAATTCTCCAGACATACTCAGAATGGGGAGGGAGGGGCATGCTAAAGTCCCACACCTCTTCTGCCTTGTACTAGAGCCTCATAAACCTTTCTGGTTTGGATTCAGGAGAGATGTGTTGATATTGATAGCCATGACACAGCTATGCTTTGAATTTTGAAAAACTCTATAAATCATGGGAAAGCCATGGTCTCCATCTAAACAATTTTATCTTTCTTATTGTCCTATCTACTTTCTTGTGTAATCTGCAAACTTCCCTTTTAAATTTCCTCTTCTCCTATTCGTCTCTCTCATGGATCCTTTCTGACACCTCTGTTTCTCAAGTCTGCTTATAAAAGGACAGTTCTCCTTCATGCAGTTGCTCTGGTGACCTCCTTAGTAGTTCTCATTTCAACACAAAATAAACTCCTGGTTTGACTGTTGCATTCCAAATGAGTATTTCTCACCAGACTCTGTAGACTTAATGCAACACCGATCAAGAGAATAAAGTCACTAAAACTTGTGTGTCAAGAACTAAGGGGAAAAATATTTTTAAAAGGAAATAAAGGGATTGAAAGGCAACTGGATATTTTTGACTATTTTCTTTGGTTTTATCCTATTTGTACCTGACATAGTACAGAAAACTTGGGCAAACTCAGATTTAATGTAAATCAGCTCAAAAAGAAGCCATAGCATACGATTGCAAAAGATTTGTTCTGTACAGAACTAGCTTTTCCTGCAGAGGAAAACCAAGATAAAACTGGCATAAGTCTAACATGACACATTCTTTCACCTCTGTATTTGATTTCATAATACAAAAGGGTAGTTAACACCTAATTAAAGACATAGGACCATCTTGCCTGAATGTCAGATATGATTCCTGAAAAGATGTCCAACACAGTGCTAGTGATACATAAGCTGCTTTGAAGAAAATCTAAAAACCAGTGAGATTTTAGTGTCCTCTCAGAATAGCTTCCTACTTCCATATGTACATGGAAACACAGTACCAAAATAATCCACTAATTTATCACCAACAACTGGTAACTTCAGCAGGGTGAAGAGACCTGATCAAAGACAGTTGTCATTCAGCTCTCTAAGGTCTATTCTCACTATGCAGCTAAGAAAACTGGGAGCAATACAATATTACTGGTTAACAGAGCCAGCAAGAAGAGCACAGAAGTTCAGAAACATGCTAATATTTCAACTAATGTTAATGAAATCCTGAGACAGTCTAGTGAACTTGAAGATGTAGAACACACGTTATCCAAATTCAAAAGGATAAACACTAAAACATCTGGAATTCAAGGAAGCAAATTTTTTGCCTAAAGGAATCAGTTTTTGATTAAGCCATTGACTTTCATAGTAAATAACACTGAAATAAATCACTTCAGTTTCATCGATATTACAACATTAAAATACAAAAACCACTAACTGCCACGGACAAGTGTTTGCTATTATATTTAAAGAGAATAAGGGGTGGGTTCTGTGGGAATTAGACATTTATCATTCAAGTGAGAAGAGATCTTATGAATCTCAAATAACACAACTAAGAGCAAGACAAGTGACTTTTTCTTCTTGCAGATGGAATAATGCCACATCTTCCTGCAGCCCATTATCTATTTTGTTTCAGCTGTGTAATGACATGCAGAGGTTTCAGGAGAAATGTGGAAAGCAGAAAACCTGCTGTCCTCCTGAAATCCTCCTAGCAGGCACACAGTAAACCTGCATAGTGGAGCGTCACTTACACCCAGCTGACTCACATATCTTGTGGCAAAAATAAAGGAGCAGTTCCATCTTCTGCACACAGACACACAATCCCAATGTTTTATCATGCACTGCTCCTTGCCTCAAGTTTAGATTTCAGTATTTTCATAAAGTATGCCTTAAGTGCACTCATATTTCATGAATAACTTGCAATTGAAACTAAACTACAGTTGTCAAAATAAGTGAATGAACTATCCTTGCTTGTTAACATGATATTTTACTGGAGGTCTGCTCATTTTTAATGTACAAAATTCTTCAGCCTCTAGAGGATCCAGCTGAATGCACTACCTTGAACCCTTGAAGGCCATTTCATTTAGAGCTTACCACAAAAACCATAGTACATCCATGATTTTAACTTCTGAAAATGTTGTTACACCCACTTACATCAAGTGCTGTGCTTCTGTTACACAAGATTGCAAAAGAAATACGTGTCCTTCTACTACAAGCAATGAAATGAGATAGGTATCATTTAAATTTCCCTTCACACTTCTTAACTGTAGAGACATAGGATTGATCCAAATTGGTCTGAGCCATGTTACAGCAAGGTTTCTTGCTCAATAGTCATTTTTTTCCTTGACATTTTTCAGTCATACCATCATACAATCTGAACTTAACCTCATATCAAAATTCATACAGAGGATTATCAGAGATTCTTTAAGAATCATCACTGTCAGGATTCTCTCCTTTAAGTTTAACAGAAACTTCTCCCCTCTCGATTCCTGAAGGCACATAAAAATTCTTGTATACCACATATACGCAAAATGATCAACTAAAAGTTAGTGAACAGAAAATCAGATTTTCAAATCTCAAAGATTACTTTTACCTGTTCTCCAGGGTTATTCGTTCCCAGATCTGACCGTATCCAGGAGGGTCACAGTAAAGAGGCAGTGTTGTGAAAACTAAACAGCATGACATAGGACTGGCAGAAAAATCAAGTGCTGGAGTCAGTAGAGGTGTCTAAGAAGATTTCTCTATCCAGATAGAGTAGAAGGAAGTGGGGTTTATGCAATCCTGCCTGTGTATTAGAGCTATCCTTAAAAACAACAATGGAAACCAAAGGCAAACTAAAAAAGATAAGGGAGTTTTAACAGCTTAAAGAAAATAATATCCTCTTCCACTTTGCTTTGACTTACTGCCTAATGTGGAAGCTGATTCTCACGAACTTATGAAGAAACATCATTGTCATAACAGAAAAGCACATCCACTGCAAGTACCAGGACAATTTTCCTGTATGGAAACCTCTCAAGAGAACCATTTGTGACTAGAGTTGACCTATTGAACACACACACCCCCATATGTCAAGCAAAAAATTTTGAAAGAACTAGATAGGATGATTAAAAGGAAGAGATTATAAGATGAAACTATACAAAGACCTCTGAAAATTTCTACTCCCATCTAACAAAAAAATGTACAAAAAGCATTTTAAAGTCAACACGGCACCTCTGCTGGTCAGCTGAATATATCCAAAATATTTATTTCTTGTAAAATCTAGACTTGTTTTCAATTTTTTTTTTTTAATAAATAGAAGGAATTACAAAGGATTTCCAATTGAAAGCTATGTTAGCATTTGCCAAAAAAAATTATAGTAGCACCAAATACATAAAGAACACTGGATACTTCAATCATATATCAACTAGAACAGCTTCCTGCAAGTCACTAATCAGCTCAGTTGGCACAATAAGTTGGTATGCCATTTAACCCAATCTGTAAAAAGTGACTTATTTAATTGTAAAAATCAGATTAGTATTGAAACCAAGCCTTCTTATTTATGGAAAGTCCAAGGTATAAACTTTTAAAAGGTTTGTTTAAAAAACAATTTAATAGCTAAATGATCTATGTTTTACCTGAACATGCATTCTCATTAAAAGCAAAGTAAATATCTCTGAATACAGACACATTCCATGCCATTCTCTTTATTACTTAATTTCCCAGGTATCTCAGCATGATCTGAATAAATTATGCTGACAATACAACAATATAAATGATAAATCAACAACACAATTCTAGTGATATATAGCATGAAAAGTAAATAATAACCAGGACTGCTAATTGGCTCACTACCTGGCAACAAATCAGTAAGCAAGCTATTCCACTGGTAATGCTTCAGCTCTGTACCACCCTCATCATTAAGCATTTCCAGCTATTCTAAGCTGTTTCTACTGTTTTGTGTACAAAACTGTACTGTATCATAAAAAATAATGCCTGAAAGAAACTCTTGTTGAAAAAATAAAATTTACACATTGACAGCATCTGGATGTCACAAACCAACTGCTGCTACATAAGCATTCTTTAAATCAGAATGTGTTTTACTTGAAAAGCTAAAATAGAACATTTAGACACTGAAGTTATCTACCAGAAGAGTCTGTAGTCTTTACTTCAGGACTGTATTTGTTGTCCAAGCACAAAAGATGAATATATAAGCCTAAGTCCTACTTTCTATCAAAGGCTGAACATTCCCTGAGCCCTGATGGGGAGAAGAGAATCCTCCTTCAGCCCAGAGACTTCCACAAAGCTCCTTAGCTCAGGAGGCCTCCCTAAGAAAGCAATGCTAAGTCCCAGCCTGTGACACTGCTCTGGGAGGCTCTGAGCACCCTCTCACTCTGTACTCAGTTATGTGCCCACGGTGGCAGGAGGAGGCAGAGAAGGTAAAAAGAAGTCACACAAACCACAGAAGTGTGTGGTCTAGTTCAGCATCACACCCTATTGCCTGTACCAAAGAGGTTCCAGTCTTTGTTGAAAAGAAAAACAAAATCAAAGGTTAAATATTAGCTTGTGCTTTCCTACTTTATTTCATTGCATCTGTGAGAATAGCCTTACAAACATGGACATCCAGTTTTGTTTTCCCACCCTGACACATTTTTCCCTCCAAAGACCTCCTTCTGCTCTAAGTCCCATCCTGCAAAACATCAAAACCTCCTCCTTACCAATATTCAATTTGTTGGCACATTACTTTGTTCGCACTATAGGACAAAGCCAAGAGAGAAATCAGATTTACCTTGTGTAAATCACTCATTTCCTACAAAACCTTACTCATTCACTTAACTAATCTCCCCTATTTTCACCCTTTGCATGTAAAGCTCTCTATGGTCCTGGATACTTTCTGTTACTATTGCTTTATTCTTTCTGTTTATGATATATATTTTCAAGGAGAAAGGTATGAATTCAGCAGCGTATTCAAGGCAAGAGGATATCACTGATAAGTATCATAATATTTTCAGTATTATTTTCCACCCCATTCTTTATTCATCCAACCATTTTGCTTGCTGCTCAGACCACCGCTGTGAACTGAGCAGCCTTTTCTATTGAGCTGTCTGCAGTAATGATGATCATGGGGAAACCCTATCCCCAATGAAAGAAAAGGCAAAATTCCCAGAGACTTCAGGAGGATCTGAATTTCACTGAAGTTCTTTCTATCAAGTAGTTACAGCTAATTTACAATTCAATCAATGGTTATGAATACTGAAAATAATTCCATACAATTTACATTGTAGGAAATTTGTCAAAACTGCGTATATTTGAATTTCTGCTCCCTGATTGTCTAAATCAGATCTCCAGGCTCCCTCAGAGGCTTCTATGGGGCTTGACTAAGCAAAAACTGTTGTCATCTATGTTTTTTGCCTTTTATTTTGCATTCCATACATGACTTCAGTTTACCCTTTATAATGTCAATAGATCAAATAAAGGTACTGACTAGATCACTGTTAGTCCTGAGTCTCTAGGAGTCCTGTTAACTTTCACCTATGCTCAACACTGGCCAGTTTTCCACTCTGTTATTTTTCCAAAGGTCCAAATGCATTTCACTAAGCTGTTTTTTTTCTGAAGCAGTTCAAATATTTCTAGTAGCCCAAGAGGAATAATTTATGATGATTTCCCCATTCCTACTGTATGTGCCCTCTTGTAAGTATTTTTAAAATGTTATTATTGATGCTAGTGTTTTAAATCCCGATAACATCTCTTTCCCTATTTCTATGGAACCTAAAATCACAAGCTGGTGAAGAGTTTCTGTTCCAGAAGGGGACCAGAGAAAAAAAAGCTAAATTCATAGCTAGAAAACTAGAGGTTGCAGTCCTCATTCCATATCTACAAGTGCATGTCTACAATGCTGCTTTATGGCACAGTCACATACAGTGTATCTAAGTTATTTTAAAAATACCATGCATTTGCAAAAGTATCTACCATCTGCTGTTAATCTAACCATCAATTTCAGAATTAAGCAAAGTAGGCAAAGGAGCAGAACACAATCTCTATTCCAAACTATTACTAATATTGCAAAGGTTGGTAATATTATCCATAGCATTTCTTGGTGAAATGTGGTGGAGGTCTACACTGGCACAGACCCACTAGTTTGGACTTTGTCCAGGGTATGCAGCTTTCAGGGCATTAGGGATTTGTTGTGGGATTCTTGCATAGTTCTGTATCACATGAAAGGTACCAGCTTGCTTGCAAATAAACTGAGATTTTCCCCATGCACTGCAGTACAGTGCACAGGAAATATGCATGTTGGTGTGTGCCTAAGTAAACAGGGAGCTGTGAGCCCTTAGGGGAACTAGTTGAGTTATTCAGCATGGATCTTCCCTAGTCCCATCATCCTATGGGGGCTCTTCATTTCTTCAGTCTTCAATTTAATAAATCCACTCAAATTAACAAATCAGCAATTAATAAGGAATTAATGTGGTTCAGGCATGTTTAAAGTTAAATAAGCACTTAAGTGGTTTACTAAATAGGAGCTTAAGACAACACATACTACTTTTTTCCTCTAGGTTATGCTTTTAGTTTCAAATTGCTCAGGTGGCACTGGTAACAAAACTCAAACTCTGACCAGCCACAAATTCAGGATGAAACTTGTCTGTGGTATTTAATATACACCTTGCTATGACAGTAAGACAGTAGGGTCCCCAACAATGATAAGGTCCTGTTGAGTGAGGCAGCAATAATTATTATTGCTAAAGATGATGCAATTATTTTCTAAAAAATAAAAACTAATTAAAAATAATAATAACAAAACCCCTACATTATGAGGAAAAAAAAAAACAACAAATGAGACACAAAGTAGTATAAAATTGTTTATGAATCTACTATACTGGGCTAAAAATGGCGGGGGTATTATAATTTCTTTACAAAACATATAATATAGGTGTGGTGCTATTTTTTTAAATTTCTTTTCCAGAGGAGAATGACGTGTATCTGGGGCCATAGGGATGCTGCCTCACTATAAATGGGTGGATGCAGGAACAGCTGTTACATTCTCCTTTGTGAATAAAGTGGCAAAGTTCTCACACACCTCTGCTCTCCCACTGATATATCCATGATAGCAGACATGCAGATATTCAGGAATGCACACAATACCTACAAGTATATATGTTCTATGATTTCAATGACAACAGGTTTAACCTTGTTTAAGATTTTTAATTGAAGTCAAAACATTTTTGCATTTGGCACATGCTGGCAGCAAATAAAATGATCCTGACGAATGGCATAAAACTATTAATTATGTTTTGTTCACTCTATTCTTACTGTACTGCTTGTGTGGTTAAAAATTAACTCTATGATCTTATTTAAAACAATACACATGTCATTTCAGACATACCTAAAAAGGATGCTTAGTAATAATAAATAGATGTGCTTGTCAAAGGAAATTTGCTAACAAAGTCAATTCAAGCATCTTAAATAGATAAAAGAAAGCAACTATAAATTACCACTGTATATTATTTTATTTTTTTAAAGATTCTCCTCTCTGGTTTTATTCATTGATGAATTTTAGATATGCTGATAAAGACAATAAATGTTTCATGATTATATGGGCATTCCAGAGTCTCCAGACAACCATAAATATTTCAATGTTTCGGAGAAGTGTCAGATTATATCACAGTTGTCTCCATTATAATATAATATATAATACTGATAATATTGATAAGGATAACTTCAATGATTTGAAAGTAAAACTGACAAAGTTATTCTTAACACAGTTAAGCACAAAGTAGGGAACCCATCAGTGTTTACCTTAAGGCTGACAGAGCACTGGAACAGCAGCCCAGGGAGAGCATGGAGTCTCCCTCTCTGGAGACATTCCAACCCCACCTGGAATTCCTGTGTCACCTGCTCCAGGTGACCCTGCCTTGGCAGGGGGGTTGGACTGGATCATCTCCAGAGGTTCCTTCCAACTACAACCATCTTGTGATTCTTATCCCTCCATGCAATGAGGCAACAGGAACAAACAAGACTTGGGAATTCACATTTGCAGCACATCTGTGTTTTCCATTCTGTACACAAATAAGCCTGCAAGTAACAGGTAAGGGTACAGGTACCCACTATAAGCCATGAAAATGCAAACTTACATGGTTTCAAATACAAAATATGCCTGCACAGTCTCAAAAAAACCCTGTTTTGAAAATCTGGCCTTTTGAACTCACCTCTCTGCAGTGATGTCAGTGAGGTTCTCCATGAGTGCACACATTTTCCTGGGGACAATGTATCTTATTAATCCCATGATCTAAAGAGATAATACATTTGTCAAAAGATATGTATGCTTTATCAGGATGAATTTACTCTAACCTAACATCTACAATCTTTTCCCAAGCCAGATGAAATAACTGCACAAAACCACAAAAGACGTGTTTCCCTTTTTACCTTTTTTTGTGGGTTTTTCTTGCAGTCTAAGAAATGTAGGTTTCATTTTCTTGAAGTATTTATTTGCCTTCCCCTCAATTTTTTTTTCTTATTTAGAAACAAATTTACATTCAAAAAATTCACCACCACCAAAAGTCTATGCATGAGCAAGAGAAAGGAAATAAGGCTTCATGCCAGCAAAGATCTTTGCCTGAATTTCTGATGTAATGGGGCAAGTAGGCAAAAATATTGGCAAAAGGGAGCAACTACTCACTCACAGTGAGAGACAGCATGGCAATACCAGCAAGACCTTCTCCAAGCCTCAGTGCACAGAGAAGCTTTTACAGAACAGTGCCCTTTATATGAATAATATATAAATGCCTTCAAAAATTGCAGGAAAAGATTTGGGTTTTCTTTTTCCTTTCTTTTTAAACAGTACAACTACTTTCATCACCTTTTTGTAAATCCTTAATAGTGTGCTATCATACTGTTTATATGTGAAGACAGCACCATGGCAAAACTTGTTACTGATCATGGTTTAAATTGTCTGAGGAATTCTCTCTAAGACTTAGGAAAGAACTATCTTTTGTGCATAATATCCTTTTATTTTCCCACTTCATTTATTTTGCTAACCAAAATATCTGTATACATATAACCACATAATGTTTTAGCACCTTTGAACTATTTCTAACAATCTTTTTGATCCATATAAGGGCATAGGAATGATGGGAATGTAAAATATATATAATTTTAGACAACAACCACCAGCTAGTAAGTTAAATGTTTTGTATGCCCTAGAAACTCATATTTCAAAAGAAAAATCATATTTAAGAACCTCTGCTCTACCAAATGGTTCCTTGAAGTATAAACATGTCACTTTGCATATCCAAACTGATACACATCAGAAAATATGAACTGAAAGCTTGGAGAATATGATGGTTTACCTCAGAAACTCTTAATTTAAAAAATAAACAAACAGCCATATAAAGAAAGCATAATATGCTTAAATTTAATAAATAGGTATGTTTAATATGGCTTTCATATAGATTTCTTGGCCTTAACGAAATTACCTCACACTTTAAAGGTGCAAGAGGAGTTTGCTTTAGTTCTGAAGTCATACTTACAGCTATGCTTGTACTCAGGCAAAGGTCTGATGAACTGGGTTAAAAATTACCTGCCTGCCTCTCTCTGGTCTGAAAACACAACTGCATTATCTCTTCTGGATATGGTGACAGGTTTCATGTACAGTAACTACTACAATGGCATTGTGCACATCAATAAAGAAATGTGATAATCCTCTAGCAAAAATTAATTTATTAATGAAATGAATAATTAAATCTGCTGAAAAACACATTTGCAGGAAGTTAACCAAAGGTGTTTTGAATAAGAATAGGGCTTTTTCTTCAATCTATAAGTACAATAGACACGCTAAAGTAAATAACCCTGTGAGTTACTTACCTCATAATGTATTTAGTTATAATATTAAATGGATAAAGTACTTGATCATCTCCCAGGATAATAAAACTGGTGGTATGGAGAAAAGCCTCCATGGGATTAAGAGAGAGTTAAAACATTTCAAATATGCAATTAAAGGCATTCTAGCATGCCTGTGATCTCTGCTCTGGTTTCCTATTTACAGAGAAGGAAAACTGGCTCAGACCTCCTAGACTAAGACAAGGAAGTATGCAAAATCGAGCAGTCTCTGTGCCAGCTCTTGCTAATCCTTTTCAGTATGGTTTGCTGCTAATTTGTCATGGCACATATTTGCCTTATGTCTAATTAGCATCAAATTGCAAACTGCTATTTGCTAACAATTTGTTGCATCAATCTGGTTGAAAATCTATAGTTTAGAACTGGATTGCAGCTTATTCTGTCTATCAAAATTCCATTTCACACATATCACAGTAAACTATTTCCCTCTAAAAATATATTGCAGTGCTCTTCTGTACAAAGAAACATACATTTTAAAATAAAGCCTATACAAAGTGGTAGTTTTTGTTCCTTTGTTTCATCTTCCATTTATATTTTGCTATAACTAGTTCATGACTGCAATTAAATAAGGAACAGCTTTCTCTTTGTTTATTCTGGATACAATTTCCTCACCCCTATAATAGAATAGGCACACACAAAATTATCATCTATACTTTGGAGAATATAGGCAAGAACTTTACAACAAGAATTTGTGGTCTGGAACCAGCTCTCAGAATATGTGATAATTTCAGCCAAGGAATTCACCAGGTTTAGGAACTGGCTAATCTCTTCTGTTCAACATCCACAGATATTACAATAAACAAGTAGCTAAAAATCTTTGTCACAAAGAAATACTGTTGCAAAGATGTTCTTCAACAAAATTATAAGTGATGTGGGAGCTGTTTATACATAAGATTTCCTCCCCCGCTATGCCTCATTAGAAACAGATGGAATACTCCTGCCACATGCATTGCAGGGGATGGATGGAAATGTGTCAGGGCCCAGACTACAAATTTCACCCAATAGTAGCACATGTTCTAAGCAGTCTCCTCTGCTCTGTTCCAGGGATGCTACAGGGTCATCAGATGAGCACAGATACATGCTGCTTCTCTGGAAGCATTATTTCAGCCCACATAAAATGATGTTTCATATCTAGATACGGTACAGATTGAAAAGAAATGGGTTTTTTTCCATGTCACAAAACATTTGAAATTTCAAAAGTATTTCATCTTGATGAAGCTGAATTAATGAGGCTGAGAGAGACATGGTGGGAGCAAACAAGAAAACAAGATGAGAAATCCAAATAGGCAATATCCATACAAATGCTCTAGGCCTCAAACTGCAGTTGGTTCTGCATCTTCCCTTGCCATTTTGATTCAAAATTCTGTACTGGGCAATAGACATGTTTTTCTTTTCAAGTTTCAACAAAATCAGTATAATGCTTGCTTTTCTTTGAATTGGCTTTTACTATAGCAAACAAATGTAGCCAAATTTTCTGCCCACTTCTATATCAAGTTTGCATGCTTTCTTCTTGTGAGGGAATGAGCCAGGATAAGTATAAAACGTTGTCAAATATAATTAAAGCTTTCAGGCCTAAGTGAGAAGACAAGTCTGTCTTTGCTGTATCTATACCCAATAAAAAGTCTTCTAAGGTTACAGGGAATTGAAAGTAACTTAAAAAGGCAGATTAGACAGACATTTAAGAAGTGCTTACCACTAAGATGAACCCTACTCCCCATAGCTTCAATGAATGTAGAGTTACAACTAGGTTCAGCATCTTAGAGTGCTTAAAGGGCAGTCATAAATACTGACAGAACAGCTTGGGTTGGAGAATGACCTATGTGACCTCCCGTGGTCCCTTCCTACCAGAATTATCCTAAGAACTGACATCTTATTTGATGAATATTTAGTAACTCAGGTATTTTTTTTCTGTATTCTTCATTACTGTCTAATCAGAGAAAAGTCCTATACAGATGCACACTGGTGGTCACTGCTGCCTGTAAAAAAGCACTGAAGGGCTTAAGGGGAAAACTGCTACAAGTGGTTGAAACAGAGTTAAGAGAACTACCTGTTTCCATTAAGATCATGTGATGTCTCCCTTATTTGTACCACAAGCAATAATTAACATATTAATTATACCTAAGGGGATGTTTGTCTTTCCTTCAAAAGCTGGCAATGTGTTCAGGGGCTCACAAAATTTCCCTGAAACCAAGAAAATAAATCACACCAAAACGTAACTTCACAGTGAACAGGCCATGGTGAGAAGATACCACTTTAATCAATGGACACTCACTGTGTCACAACTGTGGGGAGCAATTCCCATTATGGAAAAGGCCACATGCCTTTTTATGGACTGCACCAAAATAGTGCCCATATGAGTTGGACATGCACAGCAATATATAGTAAAGTGAGAATACTCACTGAAGAAATACAACTTTTCCTGAACTGGTTTTATGAGTATTAACATGTTGTACATATTTACAAATGTGTTAATGTCACAAATTTTATAGAACTTCTCTTAATGCGGTCTCTAAAATATCATACATTAGGGATACACATAAATTTCTCTCTGTTTTAAAATGATATATAAATATAGTAAGGGCCAATTTTGTGCATGGAAGTGGGAAAGCAATCTGGGCAGCTAAACACCTCTTAATCTTCCAATCTGGAGAATAGAATTAAGGCTTTTTCATCTTGGCTGAAGGAAAACCAGTATGTGTGCCCTGAATTCTCTCCAGATTTCACGGACACAGAATCAGCAGTATGTCCCATCAGTAGCCAAAATAGCTGTGTATGCTGCAGGATCATACACCTTCAGTGGGAAGTTTGGGAACAGTTTTCTGTCCTCATGGCTTTCTAAACTGAGAGTGATTTGAGGTCAGCAGAACTCATATATTATATGAGCATGTAGAAAGCAGGATTCATTTGTTGTGTCCTGTATAACAATGCTGATTTTCTTGAACAAATTGTGCTATTTTTTCATTCATGTGTAAGTTGTTCATGGTTTCTGTAAAACAAAACCAAAAATTTCTAGGTGTAGCTTTTTTTCTTATGTTAGAAAGGTAAGAAATCTAAGATAGAGAAATCACTTTTTCCCCCCAGTCAATTAAAATAGAATAAATGTATTTGCAAAAAAGCAGCATTTAAAAGCGTGCAGCCTTGACATAATTAGATCTACCACATCTAGGTCAGCTGAGGATGCAGGATTCACACACCAATTATTTATTTAAAACTTTAGAACAGTGCTGTTTCAATTGACAGCTCCCTAGCTGTGACTCTTCCAAGAACTAGTAAAACCACCGTGCTACATACACACCTTACATACCTCTGGAAAACATATTCCTACCTCATTTGAAAAACTCCAAAGGCACTGAATATGAAGCAAGGAATGCCATAATCATGACTTAGTAGTGGCAGGTCTGCTGGGTCTGCAGTTGAAAACAGTCTCAGGATTTCATTACTTGTGGAAACAGAGAACAAGACTATCTATGAATAGACTGAAAAATTTAGGTCTAAATTCATTAGGTAAGAAAGTAGTGGCATCATTTGTGTAAAACTGAAAACTCCTTTCTGCCAGTAGGAACCTGAATGACAACTTTAAGTGACTGACCAGGCAGATCCTGCACAAATGAAAGTGACTTCACCAACCTCCCACAACGCCACCACTACCATAAACTGCTTTGGGTTTAAATAACTGAAATTTAGACTGAAATGTAAATGGAGCCCAAAGGTGAGCAACTGGCACATTATCCTTGAAAATGTCTGGCACATACCATATGCAAATTTCATCTTATGCTTTTCTATAATGCTCGTAAAGCATGTTGTGCAACACACAAAATGGCTAATCCAAGTGCAGGGTATAAGTCACTGCTGCCAGACAGCAAATTTCCTCCTTTGGCACTAAAGAGCTGTGTTTAGGTTCCCAAATCCAAACCATACTTATGTCTCAATGATAGATATTTTCTATATGTCCTATTTTCTTCTTGAAGAAAAGACAGCTCCATATCCAACTGAGTAGCCTGAAAAAGCTATTGGAAATACTAAGAAAATGTTATAAGGCAACACTGGGATTTGGGAGCTATTAATGGAAATAAATTTGCTTAGAAAAATAAAAAAACTCCATATAGTTCTTGAACGTGTACTAGGCACAGAATGTCACTGCAAATACATTTTAATCTTGATCCAATAACCTACTATATTCAGTATATAAGAGTACCTATATGCTTCCTTCCTAGTCCTTCCTCTAGAATGCTAAACAACAATGTACTTAAACATAAAACATGTTGCTCTTGGTTACATACAATAAATCGCTGTATATTCCTTCCCTCTTCTCATTCAGATTCTAATGAATGCTTCTCCGCTGGTCAACTATAACAGAAGACTGCAAGTGCTTTTCTCCTTGTCAAATAACACTCTATAAAAAATACTATTGTCCTCCTGATTTAGGATACATACACATGGCTAGTGAGGAAAAAAACAGCTTAGTTTGGGAAATAAAGTCTCTTATGGGAATTTTCTCCCACGATTAACACAGAAGATAAATGAAATTTTCAGACAGAGCCCTATCAAACTCCACAACACAGTGTGTGAGGGGTTTGCATACAATAAAAGGAGGAACCTGAGAGGGAAGTTGTTTTTGCAACCTAAATAATGAGACCAAGCCTTGAAATGCTGGCAGTGGAGGAAGCGTTTTCATTAGGTGTGTTTCACTTTCTTCCTCGGTGCAGCAATCCACTTACAGAAGCTGTGTGTTGTTACATGACACATTTCCACTTTCCTACAGAAGTGCCTGTGATTTTTTGAATGCTGTTTGTTGTTACTGCCTTTCTTCTCCGACACAATGCACCAATTTTTAACCTTTTCAGTAACCTAGTGACACCTCTGG
>WEIV01015789.1:188188-193622 GCA_013390005.1 Calyptomena viridis
GGCTACATCCTCAGCTCTCTCCTGATCCCAGATAATGGGACTGATGGGAATGGCAGAGGAGTGACGGATGGCAGTGACGAATGACTCCAGACAAACATGTGCTGACAACTAGTGAATATGGGGCAGCCTTGCAGAAAGGTCAAGATAAAAGTATTTGCTTGACTTTCAAAGTTTTTCCATGAAAAACCACTCGGAATCCTCAGATTTGTTACTACCGGATAACTTTGCCAAGCAGATGTGCACGACATACTATCAGAGTACCACAAATCTGGCAAGCAGCAATGCCACCAGGGTCAGACAACACCTCGCAGTAAAAAGAGACTGTCGGCAAAGCTAGAACAGCAAAATTACATAAACATGCAAGAACCTGGATAGTTACAATTTTCAGTGTTAAGGAGCAGCTACGGACACATCCTCTTGTTTTTTAAAGGTATTTATTCTGTTTTAACCAGGTTCCCACCCCAGCCTTGCCCTCTCATTGCCCCTCTGGCACCAGGAAAGGCCACTGCACCACCCCATCTTTCTGCCTGGTTAAGCAGAAGGTCTTTTCTTAGCAGAAAAGTTTGCCAGGAAGCCCTGTGATATAAAATTTGATTGCTATGAGACACTCGCATCATCATCTCTATTTTAGAACCACAGACTTAAAAAATTAAGGGCCAGGGTTTTACATTGCACTCCCCAAACCTCAAACAACAAATCCTATTGGTTGTGAGATATGTAAGATGCACCTCATCGTCTTGTTACATGTTAATATCATCTGTGATCAGATGAGTCGCCTGACATTCAAATGTAACGGTTAAAATTTCTGCACCACAGATATATAACTTCAACCTTTTGAATGCTGCCATTCCATATATGGACTTTATCCACATTTTAATGAGGCTTTAAAATCTCCAAGATTAAGCTAGTATTTTATATAGAACTGCCTGCTTTTTATGGTATCCTGACATGTTGTACAACATTTGTGACTATATTGATCCTTATAAATTCAGCATCTATATATATTCCTGAAAAGCATTCCATGTTCAGTCTGCAGTACAAACGGCAGGGCAGGCAGGGGGTGAGGGCAGGACACACAGAGGGGGTAGTTCTTAAGCATTTGCTCAGCAGTAAACAGACAGGTAAGAAATATTTTAGTAGCACTAAATATATTAGTTTCATAACTCAGCAATACTTAAAAAATTAAAATCCCATGTTCAAAATGCTTAATAAAGAAGTGTTGGGAGGTTCTTGTCTCAAATTTTACCCTATTTCAGTCTCCTTCAGACAAACCAGTTTCAAGTCCTGAGGGAGTAAACTGTACTCTTCTCCCATCTGGGACAGTTATACATCTTCATGCCCTCACCTTTGCCTGTCTGCAGAGACAAGCTTTCTTGTGTTTCTCCATGCAGTTTCATGCTTTTAATCTGAAACAAATGATTGCAGGGAAAAAAAAAAAAGCATTATCACCTTGGTGAGGCATCAGGAGTATACAGAAAAAAAAGAAAGGGTCTATGGGCAAATTCATCTTCCATTGCTACAATCAATCTCTCACCTAAAGAAATACACAATAACTAGGCAGGAAGGGGCCAAGATTTATGGCCTAGAAACATCTCCACTGACCAGCATATACCTACCCTTCTTGGCTCCCTCCTTGCCAGAATGGCTCTTTCTAACAGTTACAATGATATACTGTCTCTCCCTACTGTTTTACAAGTACATTAGCTTTATTTAATGAGATCTCTGAGTAATTTAACAGATGTATATAGGACATAAGACTAGAAAAACTCTTGCTACTCGAACACTTTTGCCAAGGTATTCCAGGGCTAGCTAATCTCCACTACCACGTTATACTCTGTGAAATACTGTTATTGGAATTTTGGGAAGGTTTTTAAAAATCATTTTAGTAGAAATGTTATATTATAATCAAATAGAATAGTGCCATATTCAACACTTCCTTGTATTGGGTCCATTAAAATAAGGTTAAAATTAGTTACTTTAGTTCTTCAGAACTGTTATATATTAAAAAGCTTGAGAGAAATTCAGAAGCAGAGATGAATATATCTGTTAAAATTTGCACCCTGTTCTTTTCCATAACTTCAACATCCTGTCCAAGGGAAAAAAAAAAACAGATTCTTTCATTTTAAAAACATATATGTTCAGCTTTAAAGTTCACAATGATTGGATCACTCAATAAGAAAGCATTTAAAAGTACTGCATTCTGAGGTTTTGTTTAATATATGAAGTATAAAACCAGTCATTACTTTAACTCTGCTTTCCATTATTCTATGATTTCTGTTTCTGAGCAACAGACAATGTTTTGGATGGCTGCTGCTATCCAGCAAACTAGTTTTAAATAATAGTGTTATACAGTAAAATATTAAATGAAAGAAACTACAATAACAACTTTTTAAATAACTCTAATAAGCTACCAATTAATATTACAGAGGGTGACAATAAGGAATTACCTGTTTAAAGTAACATTCAAACAATTTTTCACAGTAAAAGAAACATGGGCATTAACTTTTTGTCTCTGTACTTTTAACAGCAGTGAATCTACAAAAATCCATACAGTGTTTTGCTGTTTTCTCACACATTATACTTTTAAAATTGATTAAAAATAGACTATTGCCCCAGATTCAGTAAATGACTTCAATGAACTACATTAAAAAAAAATTCAACAACTTCAATTCTACCCAGTGGTAAGACCAGTACTAATTGAGTTTAGTGGCACTTTTCTGTAAATAATATATAGTCTCATTAAAGAAGGTTTATTTTAGTTTGAAAACATATTTCTTTTTAAAATTCTTTTAAGCTGAAGGGGGGGGGAAGGGGGAAAAAAAGATGAGAGCAATATTTACTATTATAGCAAAGTGTTCAATGTCCTTCTGGCTTACAGGATATTGTGTTAACCTTGGATTTGGCCATAAACCACAGGTCTAGTACATTTATATATAATTACCCATAGAAGACTATGGAATTTACAACAAGCATGTTGCAACAGATGTGTGCAATATTTAGAGAAAATCCACATACGTATCTGACCAAAGCAAACATGCTGACCCACCCTATGAATGGTGTGTCACACCTTACCCTGCTGCAATGATTCCTTCATTAGAAAGTAGGAAACATCACATTGGGAGCATAACACGTGGATATTGCTTTAAATATCACAAAGCACTGATAAATTTCAGGGTACAGAATTTATGAATGGTCTCCATTTAAAATTATACTCGAATGAAGAACACACAAAATTACTCCCGAAGTAGAAAAGAATGAGGGAGAAAAAGGAAGAACACAAGCTGGTATAGAGCAAATTCATGGCATGAAATTTCATTTCTTGAGAGCTATACATCAAGTTGTATTTGTTTAATGAGGTTGACACTGGAAAGATGTATAGAACATGTCAGACACCCAGTACCAGTGCGTTCTGGGAAAAAGATAACATCTGAGGATCTGACCACTCACTTCGTCTTCTAGCCAGACTTCTCTATCTACTGGTTCTTCAGGGGATTATAAATGAGAGGGCAGGAGGAACAAGGAGCAAAATAATGAAAAACACACAAAAAGAGAAAAATTATAACATTGTAGAGCCAAGTAAAGCCAAATTTATTGACCTCACAACTACATAATCAAGAGAAAGTTATCACTGTGGAAACTTTTACTAAAGCGGAATGATCTTAAATAACAAGGGAGTGCTATGAAATTTACAGCACTTTTAAGATATGCAAATTGAATGCAAGGTATAGACATAAGGGTAATTAATTGTAAATCTAAGAATAATGTTTCTTTGTCAGGGCTGTCTCCATGTTGTGGAATACATTCTAATGTGCCTTAACTCTGAATATTTCTTAAAGGCTGGTCTAATTATAAGATGTTCAGAATTTCAAAATAGTAGTTATTCTTATCGTTTAATATAGCTGCTGTAAAGTTTCATAAAAAAATTTACTGATTACTTGAAAATATTTTATTTTCATTTTCAAGGATAAAGCACTTGTTTAAAAGTCTAGGCACTGAGTCTTTATCTTGGAAAAAAATTATACGATGGAAACAGCTTTTCCCTAAAACAGTATTTTATGGTGGGTTTTGTTTTGGATTTTTTTAAGAAGGAGAAGGAAAAGTGGCAAAGAATTAACATAACTTACTGTAAATATCTTCATCTGCAGCATTTTTGAAGTTATAATGCTGATTTTCTAAGGACTTCATAGAATAAAACAGAATTTTATCATTTCATTATTTACCTAATTTTTCCTATTATTGAAGTCACACATGCAACAATAATTCAGGTCAAAATCTTCACTGCAACATGACAATAAAAATTCACGTTCTCATTTTAAAACTTAGCATACAAGCCCCAAGTTTGAAAGGAAATTTATATAAACTTCTAGAACATATAAAATCTTTAAGAATAATTCAAGCCCCTGCCAACTTCAGTAGCAAGCCTACATACACGACTGTGCTTCCTGACAGAAAACCGACTGCTTTTAGTATTTAATGAATTTAGACAAATTAAAATGAAGCTTCTTTAGGGGGTTGCATAACAAACACTCTTCAACACTAATGCCATAACAGCCAAGATGCCTTGGATTTTCACTGAAAACACTTATTTTTCCCTATGTCTTAGTAGAACTTGCTATAGACCTGTGGAAGAGTTAAACATTGTTGGGAGAAAAGAGCATGAGCAGCCAAGCTCTCTGTGAGTCAGAGTAATGATCACCAAATACCTAGAGAAGCAGGTAACTCAGTAACACAGAGCTTTAGAAAATTATTCCAGTTGATAACTGTTAAATTCCAGCAAAACAGTCTAACCACAGGTATCATCTTACAAAGCACCTACACGGTTGGAAGTAGGTGATTTAGATACACATGTGTTAGCACTACATGTGTTAGCACTACATGTGTTAGCACTACAAAGAACCACCTCCTCACTTTCACCAGTCATCAGTTACACTCCTACTTTTGCAGGAATCATCCATAATGGCCCCATACAGGATACACTTTTCTCACTCCAAAGGGAAAAGAACGAAACACTTCATAACCACCTATTTTAAAAGAGGTGTAAGTGGATAGCTGGTCAGAGGGGAGGTGGTCAGCTGTGGGGTAACAGTTGTGAAAACCATAATGTGAAATGGAGTGATTTTCTGGGGGCAGGAAAGGAGGAAGAGGGGGAAAAAGAACCACAGTTCCTCATGCAGTTGGCATTTAATAGCAAAAAAAAAAAATTTAAAAATTTTGGCCAGCAGAATCAGTGTATGTTACCTGCATAAGATGAAATGCATTTCAGAAATACATCAGATAATGTCTTTGGGAGATGAGGAAACAAAAGGAGAGGTTGGTCATCAGTATCTAATACAAAAGTAAAGGCTAAGACAACTTTGGAAGTGTTCACATCACAGCCTTGTGTCTGCTCTGCCTAAACAATTAAAATATTCTGTTAATATTTTTTACCTAAGCA
>WEIV01015790.1:6854-77457 GCA_013390005.1 Calyptomena viridis
CATGAACACATATATATGTTAATGAGCATCCCCAACTTTAAATATGCAAGAGACAAGAAAGCAGATGGCTTGCTTTCAGTTGTGTTAAACTAGTTTAACCTGCACAATTAAAAAAAAAAGTCTGCTTGTTCATTTATAATATTTGTAAAATGAGTCCACATGAGTCTATTTCACATTGTTCTCTTTGAAAGGCTTTAAACCTGCTCTTAAATTTAAATACAACAAAACAAAACAACACATGTTTTCTGCAGAAGGACCCTCCCTTTTAGAATACCTAGGAATCAGCTATTGTGGGTAACATACAGAAATACATTGTAGTGAAAATGCTACAACAATTTTGCAAGTAAAATTTCACAATGACAATTTTTCACAATAAGTGGGTAAATCAACAGCAATGTTAAATGGAATGGAGCACATGGCATATAAGATGTTTCATATAATGATTGAGGTTACTGACTGATATTTTTACAAATAACTAAAATAAATCTTACCATATGTTATAAAAAATAAATCATAATTGCTTATTTTTATAGATTAGATACATTTAATCCCACTATGTACAATTATAAAGGTATTAGGGATTTTTTATATTCTAATTGTATTCCAAGTTGTAAATTTATCTACAGAGATGAGCAGAAATTCAGGTGTGCTGAACACCTGTCTTAACGTGAAGGATGGAATTCCTCCTATTGAATATTTAAGTAATCATTGAAGAATCACCTGGACTCCCAAGCAGTGTGGAATGTGTGGCATTTGAAGAATGGATAGGCAAGGGGATAAAGATGTTGGACTGGGTAATCCATTTTGATATACCAGTTTTAATCTGGATGGTGCTTTTGACTTCTTCAGTTGAACCTCCTAGGAGTACGTCAGCTATCAGAAATGGGGGTTTGGGCCCAATACTCAGCCTTAGAAAATCATAGGACATACATGTATGTACAAAGCAAGTATGATAGTAAATAGAATAACGGGCGGTGTGTTCAATTATCACTGGAGAAAGTTCTTTTTAGTGAATTAAGTATTTGACCTGTGCCTATTTTGCACATGGTGAGGAGAACCGAATGTTCACATGCCTGGTTTATGAAGCCTGGCTTTGTTAAATAACCTGAATGATACAACTGCGGATTAAAACATACGTCACTATAGAACTACAGGCATTTTTTTCTTAATGTCTGTATCTTGTAACTTTCTAGTTCTTTGCTTTAAAGGAGTGGCAGAACATGAATACAGACTAATGAAACGGGCTGGGAAGAAAACCCATAAGAAACAAAGTTACAAAGCCAACCAACAATCCGGGTGTTTCCCACGCCACAAGTGAGTTGTCAACAAGTCACAATGTCTGCAATGGACGAGTCAATTAAGAATAGAAAGTGAAATAAACCTGTCCTTTTCAATCTCTGAGAACAGCTTTAGGCATAGCAGGTTGTGAAACATTATACATTTGGCAAAAAAATAGGCCCTTCAGGTAATGTGTGTGTGAGAATTAAATATGTATCTGTGAGAGTGTACATGACCAATTCTCATAGTGCTCTCTATTGGACAAGGGAAAATTAGAGTTCATTATTTTCCAGTTTCTTCCAGAGCATTCTATATATTAAATCTGTGTGGACAGTCTTGTTCTCTTACCAGCTCCAATATGTACACCAAGAATGCTTTTATTCACTTACGAAGGCATCCTGGTTGCTTGCCTGAACCTCTGATCTTTTTAGAGTATGAAACCAGACTACTAGCACTTCACCTAATACTAAGGAAGCAGCCAGAACTTAAAAGCTGGTGTGTCTCCTTCCAAGGCTGATTCCTGTGAAACATCAGAAAAAATAATATCTGCTTTTCCATTTTTATAATTTTATTATTTTATGAAGAATGTGAATTTTGAATATTCAGAGTCCAGGTTGCTACCTGTAAGGCCCAAATTTTATTTAATTCAGTTTTTATTTGATTTTGATTGTACTAGTGCTGCAGATTTTGAAAGACAGTGAGCTGTGTAACAACAATAAATTATTTTCTAATTCTTCATTCATTTAAATCTATTGACATCCAAAATTGTGTTAGTAATAAATATCCATGTGAAAGGAAGAGTCAAATATGTGTCTCAACTTAGGGTAATACTCTGGAGAAATTTAGGAAAAAACATTGCTAGTTAAATATGTTTGAAATAGAGATATTGTGACACAGACTACCTCATGCCATAATATCAATCTCAAAGGAATACTATTTTTTATTTATATTTTAAAAAAAAAAAAAAAAGAGAAAAAGCACGGAATACTAAAGTGTTTTATGGAGTTTCCGTGCTCTGGAAAGTGAGCATGTATGTGATTCTCTGTATTTCTACGGAATACTCTTTCCATGAGTGTCCTTATTCAACCATCAACAACATTAGAAAATTTCTACAGAGCAAATTCTTTGCCAGATTTTATCTGGGCCTTTGGTTCAAGAATCAGAAGGTCAAGACACACACACAGAGCTATGGAAGATAGTGCTGAATGAAGTGCTAACAGAAATTGCTGGTTTGCTTTTGCTGCCAAAATAATTAAGAGCATTTAAGAGCCTATATATATAGAAACACTGTAATAATAATGTGTCATTTTTATAATGTATCCCATTTTTCAGGAAGAACTCAAAGTAAGCAAATAGGAACTAGCTTGAGTACATGTGTATATGTGTATATATGTATATGTGTTCTTGTAAACTGTATTGTCATAAACTTAATAAAAGAGTGTTAGTCAAAGCAAGGTATTTTTCAGAGGTCCTTATACATGCAGGAAAACATAATGCTGTGTTAGTCATCATTACTTGTCTTCTAAGCATCCCACAATCAAATTATTTTTTTGGAAGTGAAGAAAGTGTTGTCTGCCAGACAAAGGAGATGAAAGCTAATCTTGGTAACAGCAGAAATAATTGTGATAAATAGACATATTCTGCATGTTGATTCACTGGTGACTACATCCCACAAATGAGCTCTTCCTGTAAGTCTGCTAACTGCTGGGTATTAAGTACTATTTTTTATTTACATGCATGTCCATCAGTCTGGCTTAGTGATTTATTTCTGTCGGTAGAATTTCAAATGGCTTTCAGTCAAAAAGCAGATTACCCACAACTATGCAAGGTAATATGTGACAGCATATTTGCAATGTATCTTCTTTACATGCCACCTAATATATTAATATTATCAGAGTTGTGACATTTCTGCTTGTTTTTACATCATCATTTGGACTATAACCCCTTAAATATGAGTGTCAAAATATCTTGGGGCTCATTAATATTTATGGTGTTGTTTCAGGTGCTTTCTTCATGATATTGTGTTTATTTGGATTTATGAAAGAAGCTTAATATATTGTAAGCATAAATCAGTAGTCTTGATTTAAAAAGCATCAAATGTCATTCTCTACCTGATGATGCCCACAAATCCTAATTTCTAAATTATCATCCTCTTAGCTGAGTTTATCTTTACCCACAATGCTGGAGCTACACTTCAGAATTAGACATGCTATTTTTGGATTTTGATGAGGAAGTGTCTAGGTTTCAGAATTCAGTATTTTTGTAGTGTTGAATGACTTTTGACTTAGTTAATTGAATGGCTAAGTGACAAATAAGTTTATCATATCATTAATTCTTTATCCTATTTATAGTTTTTGGTTTATAATGTGACAGGTCTGCTATTCAATGCTCTGCACTTCTTTCACTCTTTTGAACCTTTAATATAAAATAAGTGCCTTGGGAAAAAAAAAAAAAAGGAGGGGATTGAATGGTTCAAAACCATTCTGATCTTGGCAATGTCTAATTAGAGTCACTCTTCTCTGTCTTGATATGCGAGATTTGGAGTCAATTGGTATATCCTGAATTCTGTACTGTAATGAGCTGTATCTTCTGCTGTGATACTGTGTAATTCTGATACTATTCGCTATAGTGATAAACATAATTTCTGTTATAAACTAGTTCTTTTTGCAGGCAAAATTCACTACCAAATTGTGGTTGTATGTAAGATACAAAATTTATCTGGTGTTATGTTGAGTTACATTACAAAACTTTCAGCCATTGATCTGTAAGCAGGTAGAGTTCTACATATACAGTGTCGGCTCTAGGGGGAGTTTGCCCCAGTGTATAATAACCTCATACTAACTACTTAAATAAACATGGACTTCAGGAATTCATACCACTCTTGATTGAAACAGTACTGAGGAGTGGAAGCTGCTTGAAATCTCTTAGAACTTTTGTAACTGCAAAATTACTCTCATCTGTGGGTAAGCTTGAGGAAAAAGTGTTTGAGGCTGCTTGGGTTTGAGTTCAAAGAATAACTGTGGTTTGCCAAGGCAAGAACTAGGTAATTAAAGCAATATTTAGAGACAGACTTAAAGCTTCAAAATGGGACAAGTTTAAGGCTAACATTTTCTAGACTGGAGAGGAAAGAAAGTGAAAATAACCCCAGAATGTACTCATGCATGTCTCATTGAATCCCCTAGGAGTTTCTGAAAGTTGTATAGTAACTGCAATTATCAGAAAACTGACTGTGAGAGTTGTTTTCTGACATTTTCAATGTATTATGTGGCTGTGAGTTGCCACACCAAACTTGCTTAATTCACAAGTCAAAACAGGACTTTATTATAAGGCTAACAGTGCAACCCCAGTCTATTGTCTGAAAGTTGGCCACTGCTATTTCTTAATATACCACGACCAGTAGGGTGACACTGGACCTGCCGCTTCTGTTACAGTTTTCTTGATGAACTGTGAAGCAAAACAGGATTTGCTTTGTAGTTCAGCAGCCCACTGAGTAATTGGCGTTAGTGGTAATGATTAGTTTTGTCTGAGAGTTTGAGAGATGACTTCAAAGACACATGCTGTAGAAGTAGACATGTAAAGTAACCAGGTGCCCTTTCTGTAGGATATTTTCACCTTAAATATATGTGAAGGTTTATGTATTAGGCTTACTATTTACTAAATATTCAGTATTGTAGATATATATTGATATGTTTGCACAGCACATTAGGGCTTAAATGTTCTCCAATAAACTAGATTGCATTTATAGGTATGGTCTCCTGAGCTACTGCAGAGGGGATATGCCCGTTATGAAAAATGTCTTGGGAAATTAGAATATGTACTAGGAAATATTGTTTTGGTTATTTGGAGGTGAATGCTACTGGTGTTGGTCTGAGCTTTCCTCCTTTTTCTCCTTTTTTTTTTTTCTCCCTTTGGCTTCCACTACTTAGTTACAGAGCAGAATTTCCCACCTTTGAAGTAGCTCATACTGCATTATGGTTGATTTGAAAGTTCAAAGACACACTGAGTGATACAGCTAATATTAAAAAAAAATCATTTATTTTAAATTTTTCAGGACAGGAAAATATCCATTAAAATTGTTCTCTTGTGTAGTTGACACTGTTTAAAGGTCAAATAGAAACATTCTCATCGTGTGCATTATTTTCAGGACTGATACAGAGGTGTAGTTGGAGGTCAGGGCTGATCTAGCTGCCTTGCTGCTGCCACCAGGAGTGGCACCATCTGCCTATCCCTCCTTCCCACCTCCCCTTTCGTCTCCCAAACCATGCCTTACTCATGCTGGGACACACCCTCCCCTCTGCTGACTCCTGTGCTTATCTGACTGCATGGGAAACTGGAGTGACTAAAATACATTTGCCTTTTTGCTGGATGAGCTTTCTGCAAGGAGCCAGCTCCCGGTGTGCTCAGAGAAGCACTGAAGCCCAGCAGAGGCAGCAACAGCAGCAGGGCCCCACACCTGGGAGGAAGAAGAGGTGAGGAAGAAGCAGATCGTCCTGTTTTAGCTCCAGCCAACTTGCAACTGATTTAGCTTTGTCATATCTCTATGTCTTAACAAAATGACCTAGTTAGTTTTGGTTTTTTCATGATGTAAAAATACACAAACATTTAAGACAATGACAGAGTTAATGTGTGGGTTTCTGTAGTTACTGTGCTGGGCCAGCTCTGGAGTAATTTCATTGATTTTAGGATGGCTATTCCACATTCACAGCGTGAAAATCAGCAACATCCACCAAACTGATTAATGAAAACTTTAGGGTAAACCCCAGGTTTTTAGTAACTTTTATTAGTTTAGCAGCAGAGTTTGGATTTTTTCTTTTCTGTAAATGATTCAGGAAAGAGATTATTTATCATTCATTATCATGTTAGCATGTCCTTAAAATCAACATCTGAATTTTTGAAAGATGTGTTTACTAATGTTTTGTCATTTATTGTCCTTGAAAAGCATATCTAAAAGTTTTGCAGGTATTTAAAAATTTATATATACTACCCATAAATCAAGACAATCTGTGAACTCATAATATGTATTTCTAAGGTCAGTAGTAAAAAGAACATTCATATCCTTTAAGCTACTACCATTTTCCGAGAATAATGTCAGAACTGCAATCATAGAAAGATGACAGTAGCAAAAGACTCCCCTAGACAAGATACTGCCAAGGATCAAGTAGGTTTCATTCAAGGAATGGATTTACCCCTTGTGTTTTGACGGTTGAATATTCCTTTCTTTATCTTTAATGTTCTCCAATGAAAATAGGTATTTAAAATATAGTGTTAAAATTTTGTTGCATTTTTCTCATCCTAATTACCTTGAAAAATATATCAACCTAAAAAAATCTATATTATAATCTAATCTGTTGAAGTCACTTAACATACAACACCTCTCTATACATAATTATTCTGTTTTCATATCAGCATTTTTATAGACAAAGTTGTTAGAAGTTTTTACATTTATAGGTGAGTATTTGCTTCATGGATCCTGGAAGGATTAGAGTAATCAGCTGAGGATGGTAACCCAAGAGAATCTTTTGGAACATTGTGTCTTTCTCATCTGTTAGAAATAGACACATGAGAGCAGTCAAATAATTCTGTGATTACTCATTTTAAAGGCAGAAGTTTTATCCTTATTTAGGCTACATTTGCATTTCTTTCATTTTCTAAAGCTTTCTGTAGTAACTGTAGGTTTCTTCTAAGTCACCAGCAGAAGTCAGCACTATGTTCTTTACTAAGCAAGAACTCTTCTGAGATCCATAAACATTAAATAAATTAAAATTATTTAGCATAAGATTTGAAGGAAAAAAATTAGAGAATTAACCACTGATGTGACATCATTTTCACAGAATCCTACATCATCTCAAGAAAGTACCTTTGTTAACACCTTTATTGGAGTTTTTGCCTTATATTTTGTAGTAAACTCAGTTGCTCACATCTTCAAACATCTACTCAGTGTCTAATTCTCTATGGATGCTTTCATTGCTGCTTGTTTGTAGTGTATAAAATCCAGTTTTATGTTAACTAGGTGGGTTGCTGAGTTGCCAGCATACCATTCTGGATCGGGCATTTGTGAATTGTTTTTAAGCACCAGAGCAGACAATGAAAGCTTTATATCAATTCCCCAATTAGCTGTAATCATTCTTGCTAAACTTTGGTAAAGAGCTGTAGCATGCAATGAATGTAAAGTATTCATTCCTGGGCAGTTGCGCTTTTTTTTTCTTTCCCCTCTCCCTACATTTCTACATTTTGTCCAATAGTCTTATGCTGCTCATTATTTCTATTCATGTTGCAGATTGAGAATGTTGATGTCTGCCTTAGCTTTCTGGCAGCCAGAGGCGTAAATGTCCAAGGTCTTTCTGCAGAAGGTAAGAGAAACAAATCATCAGTACAAATAATAGTATTTTTTTTCTGAAAACTGAATTTCTTAACACAAATTATTTGCACCTAGATACCATGCTCCAGCTGTCTTGAACAGCATGCAAATCTAGATTAGTGATAGCAATTTAGAGAGTCTCCTTTTAATTTTCCCTTGAACCAAGAAATTCAATGTTTATGAACCTTTAGACAATGTTTTAAAACTATTTTTTTCAATAGCATTAGATCTTTTCATGTTATCTCTACAATATTATATAGGCACAGAGTTTCTCAAGTATACTTTTTAACTTGCTCATATGTGTGTTTCTAAACAACAATCAAGTATTTGAGAATCTTGTTGAGTTAAGTAAACCCAGGGAAGACTATTTGTTTTAGCAAATTTATTATTAGTAGTAATGCTGTCAGGATGAGTCTGAAAATTATAGTATTCCTTTGTCGTCAGTAATTAAGATCAAATGCTCTTGCTGCTTCTGTTATTCTGCTGTATTAGTCACCTCAAGTGATTGCTTAACATGGTTACAACTAAATAAATATAATAAATCAAAACCATTAAAAATATCAGTTGTCTTAATTATTGTGTAATATTTGCCTTGCAAATGTAAGAGGCAGGTGGTAATTTTTCTTGTAAATTAATAAAATGTATATAAGATCTTGTCCTGTAACAAATTAAGCAGTTCTGCAAGGTGCTGTGCAACTTCAAAATCTCCCTGACCTCTGTGGCAGCTGAAGGTAATGAGATGCAACCCTGTAATTTTATTTTGCTTGTAGCCCAAATAAAAACTGGAAGGAATTTTTTTTTGTCCAGAGATGGTAATTTCGTTTGAATTCTGGAAGGTTCATAGAGAAAAATATCTGGAATGCTAACCACTGTTTGATTTTTAAATTAACTTGGAATTGTTATCTTTCACCATCTCCATGTTTCTAGGACTTGTAGTGTAATATAGCCATGATATGTACTGTCTATTCACTTTGACTGTCAACTTATGGAAAGCTCCTTAAGTGATTTAGAGAACCTTTGTGCATACTGTAGTTATCTTGCTGCAAGAGAATACTGAAATTTTGCGTGTTGTCATTCACCTCAAGCTATTTAGAACCTGAATTTTCTAGTGCAGCATGTTTTCACTCATATGTAAAATATCCATCAGATGTTTAATACCATGACATGGTGACACATTTTTTCTGTATTTTGTTAAACCAAAAACTGTGTGCTTTCTGTAATAAATGCCTTTACTTACACCTTTATTTTGCTTTTGAAAATCATTTTAATAGGATGTAAGCTTCAACTGTGTAGCTTTAAGTTAATATACTAGCAAAAGCAATAATACTTTGGGGGGTTAAATGCAAGGACTATGATTTAAAGTACTCAGTCTTCAAAACCAAATTTTATTGAGTACTGAAGTAAGATTTAAATTTTGCTGTTATGCAGTTGGTCATGAATCTGGTGTAAATCCTATAATATCTTTGTAATGATATTACTTCGAAGTACTGCAAAAGTGTGATTTCCTTAAATATACCATTTTTAGTATGCATAAACCTGAATATTACAATTTCTTTGGGGGGAGAAGAAGTTGCGTTTTTGTAATAGGGTTTGGTAAATGTGTCTTGTTATCATTGGGTTGTTCATTAATGACCAGAAAGGAACAATAAATCATAAGCTTAACAAGTTTTGAAGATTTCACAATCAGTTTCTAATTTTGATACTTGAGCGAAGAGGTCTAGAACAAAAATAGTTTTCAAACCTTGACTGCAGAATCTCTGCTTGAGAACCCAAGAGATAAATAATAAGCCAGTTTCTACAAAGAAAAACACTCTCCTTCTCTTCTCTGCATGTGTTTAGTACACATTAGATGTTTCTGGATTTTTTGTTTGCAAGAAATCTTCTAACTTTAACTCATTTAAAAGTAGGAAAGAAAAAGAAGTTTGAAACAACATTCTTCCTGGGAAATAGTAAAATATATAATTTGACATGAAAAGAATAAAATTTTAAGATAAAAAATTATGAGTGGGATTTAACAAAAAAAGGATTCTTTTTCTGAGCATTAAGTGATGCCAAATTATATAAATAAACTGATGTCACATACTGAAAATCTTCTAGAATCAGTGCAGCTTAAAATGGATAGTTACATGTTTTTGTTGGAGGGGTTTTAGGGTAGTTTTAAATATAAGTTTCCTGTATTTCTTGATAATGATCTTCCTTAAAATCAGCGTGATTGTGAAAGTCATTGTTGCCTAAAAACTATAGCAGTTCTGAGTAAGTTCTCTGATGGCCTCATTGGGAATCAATAATCCTGAAGCATCTCTAGAGGGAACATTAGAAAGTACAGATGCTTAGAACAAATTTCCACTTTGAAAAGTATATTCCAGTGCCCAGAATTGTGTTTGCTTTTGAAGAATGGATTGTGAGAGTAAGGGCTCCAGTGTTTGCTGTCCTGTTAGAGTATGTACTAACATTTCACTTAATCCTATTGCAATAAAATTAATGTTTAAAAAGACATGAATATGACAGTAATTTATAAATTTGTTATAAATTTATGAATTTATAAATTCGTTTATAAATTTAACTTGAAAATTTACCTAAGAAAGATATGTAGCACATACAGCTCAGTATTGAGATTTGCAGGGAAGGCAGAAAGATCACAGTGTTGCATGTTAGGTTACAAGTCTATAGGTCTAATGAAAACCTTTCACAAGAAGGTCAGTGCCAACAAAAACTAATAATGAGTTTATGAACAGACCTACATGCTACAGATAAATTCATTAAAGTCTCCTGAGGCTTCTTTTTTTGACACAGAGATCCTTTATGAGCAAAGAAGATCATTATCCTTTTAAAACATTCCTCTCAGGCTGGGGGAAGGCTAAGAAAGGAGTGGGAGACATAGGGATGTTACTGTGATTCACCAGAATTTTATTGAGGTAGCTGTGTTAGCCTTGTATGAAAGCTGTAGTTTAGACATCTTCATTATCAGTAATAGCAGTATAAAAGAGAAAGCTATAGAATTGCATCTATTGAAAGTTCAATGGTGCTATCATGAGCATAACAATCACCTTTTTTAATAACAATTTTCCATTAATTTTCTTCTCTCATGTTCCTTGAACATTTGTGTGAATGGATATGTGCTCACCTACAAGACTGTTACCATATCATCTTTTTGATTTTTCTAGAACCCACAGTTTATTCATGTGCACAGAATTTGCCCCAAAACCATGAGATTGAAGGGATGTGTACCTAAGGCCAGAAAGAATTCATATTTTTCTGAATGAACTTCTGCTTACTTAGAATACTTATACTTTGTTGAGGCAGGAGTATTCCTTTCAGATTCTTTATGTTATTTAAGGTTTGATGTAGTCTTGTTTATGACCATGTAAATAACTGAGCATGAGGGCATTATAGAGATAGGTGTTTGTTCCAACAATGATACAAAAGTAAAGAAAAATTATAATAAAAAGTAAAGTATCAGTGATACCTAAAATATCCCTGATATTAGAGATAAATAAAGAGATATAAGACATAAAATGTATAAATATGTACAGAGGTATTTTAGTATAAGACTGTTACAAAACTGAAGTCTAAAACCAAAGTGTTCTCACTTCTTGTTCTCTTCCTTTTTTTTTTTCTTTTTTTTTTTTTTTTTTTTTTTTTTTTTTTAATAGAAATAAGAAATGGAAATTTGAAAGCCATTTTAGGGCTGTTTTTCAGTTTGTCTCGGTACAAACAGCAGCAACATCATCAGCAACAGTACTACCAGTCTTTGGTGGAGCTACAACAGCAAGCCCCTTCAACTCCATCTGAAATAAGCCAGTCCAAAACACACCAAGATATGCAGTCAAGGTAGGTTAAAAAGTTCGTTTTCTCAGATGTAAAACCTTTTTATTTTTCTGTTAAAAAGACTCCAAAATTTTGTGGAGGGAGAAAAAAAGAACAGGCCTGGCATTTCCTTTTTTTTTTTTTTTTAAAAAAAATCCAAAATTTTTTGGGGGGGAAAAAAAAAAACAGGCCCGGCATTTCCTTTTTTTTTTTTTTTTAGATATTTTTTCAATGGATGCAGTGTGCTTGTTTGGTTCTAAGCTTGCATTTCTTGGAAGTAAAGCTAGAGTGAGAGCGGAGAACACTGCCAATTCAATTTAGTTCCGATTTTAACTAATCGAAAGGTTTTCTCTTACCTTGTTGATTCTACTGCCAATTGCACAATAAGAGACAGGTAGCACACCATGTGGTTAGTATACTGGTTATTTTCTTGTTTTCTTCACATACCCAGTTCCACATCTAAATGAACAATTTCAAATAATTAGCAAAAAATGGGAGAAAGGCACAATTAATGCTTTCATTTGTTATAAACTCTTTTTATCCCCACACATTCTGTTTTTTTAAGGACCTAATTTTATTTGAACGTTTTTTAAAAAGGGAGGAGAAATAGCCTTAATCTAGTTGTTTCTTTTAAGTGGTCAATTTTTTATTTAGTCTTAGGAAAGCAAAGCACTGAGCAGAATACTTAGTTGCTGAATTATATTTCTTTCAGACTGCAGCTGAAAACATATATTGAGAAGGTAGTTGCTTACAGGCCATGACAAAAGAATCAGTTTGAAACACAAATATCTATTTAAATGGAAACATTATTAACAATGTATACTTTACTGGGGAAGTTAAAAAAAAGCCATTCACATCTGGTACCATGCAAACTGTAGTTCTTAATCAACAGTTCAATCTATTGCTTGGTTGTGCTTCATACTTGTTCAATTTTTCATATCCTTGTTTAAAATGTTTTTGTGGACTCACTGAACAATTGTATGTCTGTAATGTGATAAGTAAATGATCTAAGATGGATTAAAAATATCAGACTAAAATATTGAGATTCTGGTTCTTTAGTCCATTCTATTCTAAATTATGCTTTCATGTTTACAATAAACATGTTTCTTCAATCGACAAAATTTTTGACACTTCAGCCTAAGAAATATTTGTTTTGAAACTAGGAATGTTTTAAAAATACGTTTTGTAGGAAAGTGTTCCTGGTAGCATATAAATTACAGCATCACAAAGAATTAACTGGGTTGGAATAGACCGTTGAGATCATCAAGTCCAACCTATGACCTAACAGCACCTCATCAACTAAACCACGGCACTAAGTGCCACATTCAGTCTTTTTTTAAACACTTCCAGGGATAGGGACTCCACCACCTCCCTGGCCAGCCCATTCCAATGGCCAATCACTCTTTCTGTGAAGAATTTTTTCCTAACGTCCAGCCTAAGCTTCCCCTGGCACAGCTTGAGACTGTGTCCTCTGGTTCTGTCACTGGTTGCCTGGGAGAAGAGACCAACCCCCACCTGGCTACAACCTCCTTTCAGGCCGTTGTAGAGAGTGATAAGGTCTCCCCTGAGCTTCCTCTTCTCCAGGCTAAACAACCCCAGCTCTCTCAGCTGCTCTTCATAGGGCTTGTGTTCCAGACCCCTCACCAGCCTTGTTGCCCTTCTCTGGACCCGTTCAAGCATCTCAATATCTTTCTTAAATTGAGGGACCCAGAAGAGGACACAGCACTCAAGGTGCAGCCTACCCAGTGCTGAGTACAGCAGAAGAATCACATCACTTCCCTGGTCCTGCTGGCCACACTATTCCTGATACAGGCCAGGATGCCATTGGCCTTCTTGGCCACCTGGACGCACTGCTGGCTCATGTTCAGTTGGCTGTTGACCAGCACCTCCAGGTCCCTTTCTGCCACTCTGTCCTCTGTCCTGTAGCGCTGCAGGGGGTTGTTGTGGCCAAAGTGTAGGACCCAGCACTTGGACTTGTTAAATCTCATGTCATTGGATTCTGCCCATCTATCCAGCCTGTCCAGGTTCCTCTGCAGAACCCTACTACCCTCTAACACATCAACACTTCCTCCCAACTGCAGACTTACTAATGGTGGACTCAATTCCCTTGTCCAGATGATCAATAAAGATATTAAACAGTATTGGTCCCAACACAGATCCCTGGGGGACACCACTAATGTGGCCACCAACTGGATGTGGCACTGTTCACCACCAGTCTCTGGGCCAGGCCATCCAGCCAGTTCTTAACCCAGTGGAGGGTGCACCTGTCCAAGCCATGGGCTGCCAGGTTTTCCAGGAGTTTGCTATGGGAGATGGTGTCAAAGGCTTTGCTGAAGTCCAGGTAGACTACATCCACAGCCTCCCCACATCCACCAGGCAAGTTACCTGGTCATAAAAGGAGATCAAGTTGGTCAGGCAGGACCTGCCCCTCCTAAATCCATGCTGGCTGGGTCTGATCCCTTGGCCATCCTGTAGGTGCTGTGTGATTGCACTCAAGATGATTTGTTGCATAATATTGCCTGGCACTGAGGTCAGACTGACAGGCCTGTAATTTCCCAGATCCTCTTTCTGGCCCTTCTTGTGGATGGGCATCACATTGGCCAGCTTCCAGTCATCTGGGACCTCCTCAGTGAGCCAGGACTGTTGATAAATGATGGAGAGCAGCTTAGCAAGCTCATCTGCCAGCTCTCTCATCACCCTAGGATGGATCCCATCTGGTGCCATAGACTTTTGAGCATCCAAGTGGCTCAGCAGGTCTCTAACTGCTTCCTCCTGGATTACAAGGGGGCTATACTGCTACCTGACCCCATCTACGAGCTCAGGAGGCCAGCTGTCCCGAGGACAACCTGCCTTAGTGTTGAAAATTGAGGCAGAGAAGGTGTTAAGTACCTCTGCCTTTTCCTCATCTTTGGTTACTATGTTCCCTTTTATGTCCAGTAAAGAGTGAAGGTTGTCCTTTCCCCTCTTTTTGCCATTAATATATTTATAAAAATATTTTTTATTGTCCTTCACAGAAGTGGCCAGTTTAAGTTCTAACTGGGCTTTTGCCTCTCTAATTATTTTCCTACATGACCTAGCAACATCCTTAAATATTTCCTGAGATACCTCCCCCTCTTTCCAAAGGTGATACATGTGGCCTTATGCTATAGGCCAAATTTCTCCCTGAGTATGAGTAGAAGTAAGGCTCTGACTGGACATGGCCTCATCCCCGTGGTTGGAAAAGGAGAACCTTGTTCCCAAGTTACTGGATGCTTTATGTAAACAATATAATTGACATATATAAGCTTTAACTGCATAGCACAGTCAGGCAGACATGTTTCTGACTTCTTAGAAAGCAGACCCTCTGCCTGGTCATGAGACATCTGACTAGGCAGAGATATGTGTCCAGGTGCTCCAGGCACACTGCCTGGGGGACATGGATGCAGAGTCTGCTCAGTAGGTAATATAGGCTTAGCTATGCTTAGAATGCTTAGAAAGCCGCCATGCATAAGTAGGTAAATAAATGCTTGCAAAGCTTCATGGAGTCGAGCCTTCTCATTATCTCCCTGCCTCATGGACGACCCAGACACTACAGATACACCCTCTTTTTTTCCCTTAGTTTCTTCAAAAGTTCCTTGGCCATCTCATCAGCTCATTTTTTTGCACATTGGGAGAGCCTTCTTCTGTGCCTTCAAGATTTCTTTCTTGAAGTACGTCCATCCTTCCTGGACCACTTTGTTTTTAAGGGCTGTTTCCCAAGTTACTCTTCAAGTCAGTCCCTTGAATAAGCTGAAGTCTGCTCGCTGGTAGTGCAGTGTGGAAGTTTTGTTGATGCCCCTCCTTGTTTCACTGTATATTGAAAGCTCTATTAGTTCATGGTCACTGCACCCCAAATAGACTCCAACCAGCACATCTCCCACCAGCCCTCCTCTATCTGTGAACAGCAGGTCAAGCAGAGCCTCACCCCGGTAGGCTCGAACACTCCCAGTGTTGTTGTCCAAGTGGTGTTGTCCAACAACAGCGTATGCTCCAAGAACCTTGTAGACTGCTTCCTCTCTGCTATGTTGACTTCCCAGCAGACATCTGGCAGGTTAGAGTCTCTTACAAAAACAAGGGCTGGTGATCTTGGGACTTCTTCCAACTGCTTATAGAATATTACATCTACAACTTCATCCCGGTTGGGGGGTTTATAACAGACTCCAAACAGGATGTTAGCCTTATTGACCTTCCCTCTGATTCTTATTCATAGGCACTCAACCTTATTATCATTAATCTCAAATTCCATGGCATCAAGAGCCTTCCTAATATACAGGGCCACCCCTCCATCCCTTGTCCCTTGCCTGTCTCTCCTGAAGAGTTTGTAGCCACCCATTGCAGCTTTCCAGTCATGTGAGTCATCCCACCATGTTTCTGTGATGGTGTCTACATCACAGCTTTCCTGCTGTGCCAAGGCTGCCAGCTCCTCTTGTTTGTTACCCATACTATGTAAATTAGTGTATTTGCACTTCAGATGGACTGCTGACTTCACCCCTAACTCTGGCTTACCACGCTCAATCTCCTCTCTGGAGAGCCTGGGTTTTATTCATTTGATAGAAAAATTAAGACACATTTGTGTTTGGCTTGAGCGTTGCAAAGTGAAATGCTTGTATTTTCTTTGCTACTGAAAATTAATATCTTTGAATGCTTTCTCTGTGTAGTTTACTATTAACATGTAATCTAGGGAATTAGGATGTTGTCCTAGAAGAGTCTGACTACTCTTAACATTTTTCAAAATTGAATTTCTATTTTCTGAATATTTAATGCTGCATGAGACGCAATAACATCTTGTTATTCAAAAAATGACTGCTTTAATCCATGGAATTAAGAAACTAGCCAGTTTCCTGTAAATACCTTTGTTTACTGTTTTTTATTTATAATTTAGTAAAAGAACTGAAACATTTCCTACTTTTCTAATTTACCCATGGTGAATTTTTAGTAATAAAAATAGTTACAGTGTTCCATTATACATCATTAGTATTGCAAGGGTTTTTCAAAAAAAGCCTGGATAAAGCAGGTTTTATACTATTTGGATTACAGTGGTTGCTCATGCTAGGCAAACTTTATTTTCATCGTAATTCCCTGAGACCTCATGGTCTTTCTGCACCTTTTTCTCCTCTTCTATTTTGCTATGTTTAAACATGATTCATTAAGAGGAAAGGCAGTCATTCCATGTCCAGAACCCCAGCATTTTTGCTTTTGTAGAGGGAATCTAAGGCTGGTTTAACAAAATTTCTACTTCTATCAGTGTGATTTAGACCCTCCACTTTAATCTAGGAGTTTAAGATAATCTAATTCTTTGATTAAATTTCTATTCATAGCTATGTTTCAGCTGTAAAATATTTCTATGTAAAAAATTATTAGACCAAAAACTCTTATTTCTGAATTTTTCTGTTTACTTTCATATGTACAGAAGTTTAGCACTTATCACTATAAACTTCTGTATTGCCTGAGAGAGTATGATTTTTCAGTTAAGTCTTTAAGGATAAAGAGAGGTTCCTACTATTAAAAGTTTTCTCCTATATGAAAGGTTTCTATCTTCTGCTACAAATACATCTAGTATTCTGAGCTGACAGCAAAACAAAGAGCCCTAGAACTCAAAACCAAACAGAAATACAATTTTTTTCATCAATATTTTTTTCTATTTTTCACCATTTTGAAGTAATATAAGGAAATTAGCATAAAATAATATGTTCTCTTCTAAGAAAAATAACTACATGTGAAAACAAGTTTTCCACAAATATTTGGGCATATATAATTGTACATTGATACGAACTCTCTGTGGTAGACTTAGTAACACTTCTTCTCATAACAGTCATTTAATTTCATTTCATTTAATTAATTCTTTTTCCCCCAAAAAACCCAAATAGTTTGAAAAATAATTAAAAATATTTTCCAAACACCCTTTTAGTTTTATGCTGCTAATGAGTAAATAAAAGTTTCTGTTTAGAAAGGAGCCAAAATATGAAATTAAAAAATAGATTCCTTTGATGAGATTCATCTTGCCTCTTGCCTGCATTTTTCTACCTGAAATGTGGACAGGTGGCTTACATGACTTTCCAAACTGATTTCTATGATTGCTTTCATGTCAGCTGTGTCTCAGCATTAATCACAGAAGGAACCAACATCATTCATTGGCAGAAGTTCATGATTTAGAAGGTCCTAAGGAACTCATATAACTACTCCATGGGACACCTGAGACTTTTAGATATTTTTGCCAAAAAGTAGTTTTATACAGATACTTAAACCTTCCTATTTCATTGAATGATAAATTTTGAAAAGTGGCAAAATCTGACATATATAATAACGTATGTTCTTCACACTTTCCATGTGAAATTATTAACTCAATAGATAATCTAGCTGCTATGAATAATAGAGTGATTTTGCTTTTTTTCTAATGTAGTAGCCATAAACCAAGTTATTTTGTCCTTTCACAGTGGATGTTAATCTTTAAGGCAAGTTATTATTATATATTTATTGTGCAGGTATGCTTTTTTTTATTATCCTATTGCAGTTCTGAATACTTTCCATTTTCCAGCATTTCTAACAGAACTCTGGAAAGGTTTGGCATGTAGAAGCCTTAAGGCAGAAAATTACTTATGGTATATATTTTGGAAAAAATATTTGGATAATGCACATAACAGAGTATTTTCCATTAAGTTGGTCTGTGGTCTTTTATTACCTAGAAATAGTTCTTTCAGGTTTATGAAAGGAACACGGAAAATTATTCTATTATTATGGCAGAAGCCAGATAATGAATAGAGCTGTTAACATATGAATGGCACATTCATCTTTATTCAGTAATGGCAAAAGGCTTTAAGCCTAATTTGAGTAAATTTTCAAGGGTATTGTGAAAATTATCTTCTTATACCCATGTATATTTTATTCTACCTGAAGACTCATGTATTTCTACTGTGTTAGACACCTGAAAAATAAAGCTATCTTTTTGAGGAACTGTATACATTTAAGTGCATTTGGTATCCACGTGTTTATACGTGTGCAGACACATAAGCAAAAGCAAAACATATACACTGAAAAAGGTGGGTGATTTTTATAGGCTTTGCACATTTTTTAAATGTTCAATAATCAATCACATTTCATGTTGTAATTTAAGTCTTGGAAACTATGTCTTAGTTGCAACTAATAATTGCAATTATTTTAGCTTAGAATATTCTATCAGAAAAGTATCTTTATTGTTTCCAGCAAGGTATAGTAAGCGTATGCTTAATTTCAACTTGATTTCCTGGGACATAAAAAGCTGTTGTATTTTCTTTAGTAAACAAGTATGAAAAGTTGATGCTCTGTACTTTTTCCAAGATAAATACAGATTATACATAGAAGAGGTAAATATATCTTGGAAGTCACATAGAAGACAGTCAGAAGAGAGGTGGTAGCATTCAGGCCTTGCTGAAGACCAAGGAAGTTTTGTCTTTGTATGTACAAGGCTAGTGTCTCACCCTCCTAATTTAAAAGAGTGCTCCTAGTGATGATGATGATAAAAATTATGGTACTGTCATCCTTATTTCCAGGTTATGATGTCCTTAGTAAGGATCAGTGTTTGTGATCATTGCTGGGTCTGAGCCTGTTCCACATGCCACTGAAGACAACCTACTTGAGTATCAACCTCTTTCAGACAGTATTGGAGCCCTTTGTCAACAAAACCTGAAACAGGCACCAAATCTATAGGTTTCATAAACAGGTTGTTTTAGTATGGAACAGAGGCCCCAGGGGAAAGTTATAGTCAGAATATCAAGAGACTGACAGGAGAAGCCTCTCTCCCCTTAGTGCAAAATTTGCATAGGAAGATAGCAAATCTTCTATGCAGGCTTCTAACAAAGTTATCTAAAATTGGTCAGTGTGGCAATACTCCCAACATTCCTATTCCCCTGTAATCTGTCTGTGACCAAGGTCAGAATTTTGAAAATTGTGCATACAGAAGGGAAGCAAGATTTTGCATGTTGAAAAGTATCATTGGCCTACCTAATCCTATGGCCAACAACAACATTTCAAATTAAATGTAAAAAGAATGAAGAAGGTTGATTCATGTTAAGTGAAATTTCCTTGCAAAGAGTATACATTATTTGTGCAAGATTATGGTTTCATACCACTAAGTATAAAAACTCAGAAATTATTAGACTATTGGTGGAAAAAATCTATGGTAAACAATTAATGGCAACCAAAGAGAGAGAATGGTTTTCTATGTGATTTCTGGTATCATTTTATCCTAAAATTTTCTATATTCTTGAATGACTAACTGGGAATTGAATATTTCATAATCTGAAATTGACCACTCTTTCCTTTTGATTTTATTGCAGCTCTGAGATTTATTTGAAAAAATACAGTGCTGGTGGCCTTATTTATATCTGTTGGTACAGATAAATGACAACAATGCTTACATTATATTTTCATGCTTTGCTTTGTTAGTAGATTATATTATCACAGCAATACATCTAAACTTTCTGCAGTGATGATCTTTCAACCACCCAGATACTAAGAGAAAACACATGTGGATGAAAGAAATTATGTCTCATTTATGGATTAGGCAGTAACTGGTTTCAGTAAGCTGTCAGAAAAATTCACCAAGACAGACAAACTATTTTATCACGTACAGGAATGATGAGCACAGCTTGAGGTCCAGATGGATTTTGTTAAATTTGTTATATTAAAAGAGCACCCTGGTTTTGCTAGGAACATAAACAAAGTTAGGTAGCTGATTTCTACAGGCAGTTGTACATATAACTACTGCAAGGAACTGGGTTTCATGTTGCCTGCTGCTCAGAAGTATTAGGAAAAAAATTAAGCATATTGGACACACAGCTTGTGCTGTGTGAAATACAGTAACACGAATGTAGTGGTTATGATTATGAATTGAAATAGATCTATGTCAGAATACTGCCAATCTGCATAGCAATCTTGGTTACATCACTCTCAGTTTAGAAAAAGGCCTTTGTTTCAGTATTCTCGAGATTTAGAATATAACTGCAGCAGTCTACAGAAAGTCCATTGCACTAACATAGGCTAAAAACTGGAAGGTATACATAGTTGTGTGTCTTCCTTGGTTAACAGGTAGGAAAGTGATGTAGCAAGTCTCTTTGTTGTCCTTAGCTCTTGACACTGCTAGTCACTTGGTTTTGGTGAAGGGAAACAGGTAGGTAGTTCCTACTTTTTGCACTATGGAATCATTATCTGATGACTGAAAAGAAGACAAAAAAGGAAAAAATTTATTTCTGTTTTCTAGTAGGAGTCTAAGCAAAGAAAGTGCTTTTAGTGTAATCTGATGTATTGTTATGTATCTGGGAGATAATGCAAAATGAATTGCTTAATGAGATTGCACCAAGATCTGCAGCAAGCTGACTTTGAAATGGTTCTTAGGGATTTAGTTTTACTTTAACTGAGCTATCTTTTTACCTTGAAAATCAACTATGGCCCCATTTTGTTCTACTCCTCAAAGATGCAATCATTACGGTACACAAGGTTCCCAATAATAAGAACCTCAGAAAGGAAGTTTTTTCATCGTGTTTGTCCTGAAGTCCAAGTAAACAAAGTACATAGTATCTCTGAGTATCAACTAAATCAGTTGACTGTGTACCTGAGCAAATAGGTTATATTTAATAATGATGAACTGCATAAATCACAGAAGAGATCTGATCCTGTGACAAGCACGCTATAGGTCATCAGGAAAAGATGCTTGTCTTGCACATGCCATTTGTTTACATCACATAGCTATGAAATCTATTCACACATTTGGTATTACTGTCACAACATGATGAAAATTATTGCAGTTTCAGGAATTTTCTAGGCTACAGCTATGATATATTGACACAACATAGTAAAAATGCACCTTCATAGCCTCCTACATATTAACATTACTGTCAGTTTTGTTAGTATTTTTTCCCCTAAATTTCACCTTAATATCTGTATTTTGAAACAGCATACAAAAATGAACTATTCGAAGTTTTACAATACATCCTTCTGTTTCACTTCAGAGACTTAGAAATAACCATACACAAAAGGCTAACTTTTTGATGGTGGAAAATGACTAACCTCTCTAATGACCTTTTCACAGAAAAGACGGAACAATGCAATATTAACTGTGTATTTCTCATATACTTCTTCCCTGTAGCCTATCCTCTCTAAGATAAGAAGGTATCTAACAACATTTCTTAAGCTTAAAATAAGGAAGGAAAATGTTCAGGTTCTAAAACATACAGTCTTTTCTATAGTTATAGCATTCTGGCACACTACAGCATGCCTAAATAGAAAATAAAAAAACATAAACTATAAAGCATTTTTAGCCTCTTAATAGTGTTTCACACTTTTTTAAACTCCAATTTTTTAAAATCTCCTGACTGACAATTTCACTACCAATTTTTCATAAACTGCTTGTATCTTTTACCTTCTTACATATTTCTTTGGGCTGGATCCTTAAAACTTGTCCTTTACTGATTGGTACCTCCCCTTGTGTGTTATTACAGTTCTTTCTCTTTGTAAAATACCTAATGTGTGTCTGAACAAATCCTTTAGGATCCTGTGACATGTAGTTACACTGATTTCTTCTGTTTATAAATTACCTGTGCCCTCTGCTCGAGACCCATATTTTTTTCTGTGCTTCTTGTTTTGCTTGCATTTCAAAACACAACTGTCATCTTTTCTTTTTGTCTCTTTTTAAGTTTTCCAAAGAGTGTTCTAAATCAGTTTAGTGGCAATTCTCATTTTGTACATTTCAGATATTCTCATTGTCTGGCATGTGGCACCCTTGCCACTCATTACTTTTTATAAGTTTTACATGAGAAATGGTGCATTGTAGCACTTGAATCCAACCTTTTATATATTTCTTTTTAAAAGAATAGAAGCTTTATGATGGAGTTATTTTCCTTTCAGATATTCTTTATTGCTTTACCCTTACTCTCTATTGAGATTCATTAATTCTTCTCATTCTCTGAAATCTGATGTAAATGTCCATGTATTTATTCCTTTCCCAGACCTGCCATCAATTTAATTCTGATGTCTTGTAAACATTTGAGCTTGCCTATAATTATTTGTATATAGCAAATTAGATTTAAATACATGTAAAACGCAACAGGAGCCATATTGAATTATTGCAGTCTTCACTCTTTCTTTTGTCATATGATTACCTATTCTGAAGTAAAATGTTCTTTCTTTGTTCCTATTTATTCCTTAATAGATTCCTTTACACCAATACATGGATCAGTCTTTCGCTTGCATCCTTGCATTCACTCAAGTCATAGTTTTATTTCTGTACTGCTATTTTCTTTGCTTCTGTCAATACTTTTTAACAACTATTATCTCAGTATTTTCACAGACTGTGCCGCAAATTTTATATTCTGCATATTGTTGTTTTACGGGTGTCAGTTAATGAAATAACATTTCAGTTGGCAGCTGCTGTGGAGGAGATGACTTTCTCTCTTCATTTACAAACACCCCCCCCGACTAAAAATCCATACACTTCCAAAGAAGCACAGTCAGTGCTGTTTATGACAATTTTTGCTGATGGAAAATGGATTAAAATAGAAGTGAAAAAAATAGAGGATTTTATCTTTAAAGTTCACTACACTTACGTGGATATATGTGTATTTTTAAAATGCTTATGGGAACATAGCTGAAATGCTGGGAAAATCTCTTGTATTTTCTTAATATTGCAAAGCTTCTTATTATTTCAGAGTCAATGGGGAGACCAAACAAAATGCCCATTAATGGATGGGCATTACCATCAATAGAAACAGACTTAACTTTGTGATAATTGTTTGACTGATGCAGGTTTATAGCAATCCCAGCCATAGCTTAGGATGTGTTATGAATGTGGATTTTCTGAAAATCTATGCAGAGATTCAAGAGATGATTAGTGTAGATTTGAAGAAGTAACAGCATCAGAGTTTCTGGCACATCATTTTTCATTCCCTCTAGCAGTCTTACTCTATCAAACTGTGAAACAGAATGGTGGCATATGATTCTGTGCAGATCCTGTGAAATAATTTTTTTCTAGTTTAAGATCATAAATGGTATGGAGATAAGGTCATAAAAGGGTACAATTGGTCCCTAAGGGCCTAGTCCTAGTTCTGGCAGAATACTGTCATCCACTTGGCCGATTTGTCTGAAAAAAAATAGTGGGTTTTGAAAGATTGTATTTTAGGCATGCTACAAGTCAGGTTAAGCACCATAGGTAACTAGCACAGTGTCCTAAACCACAGCACACAGTTATTGCTCGATATCCATTTTGTTTCTTTAATGTTGTGGTTCACATACCCTTTCATTAAATACCACAAAACACCTATAGTACAAATACCAGGACCACGAGGGGAAAGCTATGGTCACTGTGGCAGAAGATTCATTCTTATTACAACTCTTTGTATTCTTCAAGAACATAAATATTGGTGCAAAACTGGTTTATCTTCATTTTGGTTTATGAGTTGTGAACAATAGAAAAACACTGAAAACATAATTTTTCTTGTACCTCCAAGCATGAATCAGTTAAAGACAGACTTCTTGTATGCGATGCTAGAAGTTCAAAGAGTGCAAAGGAGAAATGTCCAACTAATTTAGAACAGATGACAGGGTGTGGGCTAGAACTGCCTGAACCATAGACATTTCCTCTTGTAAATGAAAAAATAAATATACATTAATGTGTTAGATATATAAAGATAATTTACACCTATAAAATATAGATAGATCTATAAAATATGCATTTGTATATAACAGTTGTATATAAATAAATAGCATTTATAAATAAATATGTATAGATTTTGATATATGTAGATATAAAGATACGTATGCCTAGATATAGTCATATATTAATTCAGCAGGACATGGCTAAAAAAGGAAAAGAAATCTCTGGAAAATATTGTTTGTGTGAAAAATTAAGTTTTTTGGTCTCTTCATCAGTGTTACTTGCCTGTCTATATGAGGAATCAGGGATCTTTTACCTGTCCAATCTGTTTGGTGTGGTGAGGAGCCTGGAAAGTTTGTTTCCTGTGGCATCTCTCCAGGCACACTTGGAATTTGGAATCAGATGTACTATAGAATATTATCTCTTGTTCTTTTTGCCAGGCAGGATGATAAGCAGCCAATGAGCTTATTAAAAACTAACTAAATAAATTAAAAAAACAGTGTACAGCACAATTGAGACCTTCCAGGGAAATTTTTACATTGACAATGCATTCTTTTTAAACAAGTCTTTTATCAGAGAATCGTTCTAATACAAAAGTCTTGAAACATTCTGGAGTGCAGTGAGGACATTTAAGATACTGTAGTATTGTAGCTGATATTGATTTTCTAGTTTCCCTTACACCTTTTAGGGCCATTTTTTAACCCTATTCTGCCTGCAAATTAATGACCTCCATCAGTTTCCCATCATGATGCAACATGGTGTATAGCTCCCCAGTGCAACTGACTGTGCTGCACAGCCTTGTGACATAATGCAGAATCCTGGTTTCTGCAAACAGTCAGCACAGTACAGATGTGATGTTCTCCCTCAGCACCTGAGGATCGATAACATCACTTTCTTTTTAATACTGCCTCAGCTACCTCTGTGCTGAACTGCTTTTCTGGGTGGTCTCAGGATGTTTATTTCATTTTCTCAGAGCATTTAACCAAGGGGCCAGCAACAGAAAGTACCTATTTTCCCCATTTCATATCTGCTGTGTTGACTAGTGTTTCCCTGTTTTGTAAGACAAAATATTGATGATTTCCACCTGGAAGCCAGTTTGCAGAGTCCAGATAATTTCTGAGGATTTGGTATCAGAAGTGTATGTGCCATCTTACCTGTTTTGAAGAGGGTTTGCTTCTCTTCCCCTATGTGTTAGTTGGAAGAGGAGAGCTAAGCATGATGCCTGGTCCTGGCACAGGTCCAGTGCTGTGATTGTCCCCAGCACTGCAATGCTAGGCTGTCACTCTGGGACCAGGAGGGTTTCCTGCAGGCTCTGCAGGCAGGTTTGGTCTCCTCTGTAGTTTGCATGCCCCCTTCCTGTCAGTGTGCTGTGGCTGTGCTTTGCAGACTACTGCTGTGAGTCCTCTCAGGAGTCAAAGCTGTGACCATGCTGTAGAAGACCGCTGGTAGAAGTATTGTGGCAATGGAAAGGTTCTTGGTAGCAGGCAGCTGAGAACCAGAGCATTTCAAAATCCCCCTTTCCAGCCCTCTGACAAATAAATCCTTCCTTGTCCTGAATGTTGTACTGTTAAACTAGTACTGTCTGGTCTGTTAAGATCCATTTACTTCTTTATTGCAGACACATATTTATTATACCATTGCATCGACTTTTAAGCATAAAAAATAACTGATTTAAACAAAACACGTTTCTTTTCCTGACTGATAGACATTAGCCACAGACAATTATCTGGTAGGACAGAGGGCCATCAGTAAATATTTGTTTATACATTTAGGAGAGTGGATAGGCTAAAGTCTAGTCTGTGACTGTGTTATAGTTCACATCTGTAAAAATTAGGCCAGCAGTTGGGAAACAGGCAAAGCTTTATTGGGCCCAGCACACCCAGTCCTATCTGAGAAGGAAAACCCAAAGTCATTAGGAACTTGATGCACCTGGTTTATGAGCTGTTAAATTTCTCTTTTTCCATTTCTTTTGTCACATTACTTTGGAAACTAAATTTTACAGTGGAAATCATACTTTACAAATCATGCTTTACTGATATTGAGGATTTTATCAATGCCTTTCAAGTCTGCCTGGAAAGTCTGAAAGCAGTCTATAGGTTGCTAGTTAATGGAGTCCCAAGTAACAGCCACAGAAGGAAAGCATTCTAGTAAGCATTTCCAGATAGGTATTTCATGTATTTATTGCTATTCAAAAGTCTGTGGGCTAGCTTATCAACACCGAGATTATTTGGTCTTTACAGTTACTTTGGAATGTGAAGTTTGGGATAGAAAAGCTACAATACACTACGGCATTGCATCCTATTCACTCTGGTTTTCCATCTTATTGTCTATGTTGATTGTACAGTGTACCATTTTACCTATGACAACATAAATACACTAAGGTTTTATTTGACATGCCATTTTTCTCACAAATTTCTTATTTTAGTCAACATACCTAAGCAGATATCCATTTCTAGATTCCTTCATTTTAAATATGATAAAAAAAAAACTTATGTGAAAGATCTCATCAAAAGATGGCTATTATGCTAGGCACATGTGTAGGAATTACAACAAAACAACCTATGTCACATTTGCATCATAAGTCCAGACATTATTAAGAAAGATAGCTGTAAACAAAATATACTCAATATACTAAAAACCAGATAGATAGAAAAACATAAACTGTAATTATTCTGATATTATTGTAATTCGTTTTAATTCCCCCAGAAGTCATAATCCTATAAAAAAGCAATTTGTCAGCATTACTGTGAAAATATATGTCAGAGAACTGAATGCTGCTTTTATAAATTGAATCATTCCTTTTTGCACCCTTAAGACTGAAGTACTCTCCTTTTTTTCATATTCATCATGTGCACATGTGCCATTTGTAACTGACAGGAATGGAGGCAATGCTGAACCCTTTACTGGGGTTTAGTTTCTGAAGTAACAATGGTCACACATCCCATTTCAGTCACACGTTGTCCCTTGGTTTGTGTCTTCCCCTAGCCCCTCTTCAGGACTTAGGTGCTAATACAGGAAGACCTTTCTCACTTGACAACTTTCCCATCTGCTCTATACTCAGGCTTTTTGCTTAACACTGTTCTGGTAGACAACACCATCAGGTGCTTCTTCTAAGTGCTGCCAGTCTTAAAAGCTGGGACTAGAGCACTGTGGTTTATGCTGCTAGTCAGAATTTTTTTTAGATGCTGAGAGACAAAAGAAATCTGTGACTACCAGAGTTTCTGCTTACTCAGTTATCCACCACTTCCTCAATAATTCAAGGAATTTAATATTGTGACTGCACCTGGCTTAGATACCTGTCTACATCCTTAGGCTGTGTGGATCCCAAAGGATGCACCTCTTTATAGAAACTGAAAGTACCTCAAGGCTGTTCCTTGGCCGTACATTTGATATATCTCCTATACAATTGTCTAAGAGATTAGAGGAATAAATTTGCTGTCTAGTGAGGCCAGATTGTTGAGTGTCAAAAGGAACATACAGGTTTTAGCCCTCTATAGCACAGCATGTCTTCTGTTGCAGAAATACTACTTGAATGCTTTAAGAGACAAAGAATTTTCCCATGGAATTTCACAGTGAGTCTAACCACATGTCAGGGCTTTCCTAATGCAGCCTCTGATTCATTGCCTGGATAATGCATCATATACGTGACCTGTGCTGCTGTAACAATAATGAAAACTATGACAGGATGCTTCTTCCATATAACTCTACTGTCAGGAAGGTCACCTTGCTTTAGTTGGAATTTTTCTGAGTCCACTTGAATTTGGTATAGCAAATCTGTTCCTAACTGCTACACTGTGAACACAGTTACGTTGCTGGAGAGACTAGCAGGTGTTTATTTGTGCTTAGTGTTTTCCACGGATAAAAAAAAGAAAAAAAGGAAAAAGTACAAAGGTGCATTCTGTATGAACTGAGCTAGACTTCAGTAATTTGGGCACTATGGAAATTTGACCGCTTTGTCTATTCATAAGATAATTTCTAGGAAATGAGACAAGTTATAACAATATCCATTATTTATTAATCTGTTCATTGCATCTCTCATAAAAATCTGCATGTTTACATTGTTTCATATCATTGACGGTTAATTCATGTTTTCTATCTGTGTTCAATTTGCATTCATTTGACTCATAGTTTGCTGGTAAGTGTGTTCTTTCAATACATATTCAAAGAAATTCTTTAATTCAATTTCTCTGTTTCTCCTCATACAGTCTCACAGCCAGATATGCAACTCAGTCTAATCACAGTGGAATTGCAACCAGTCAAAAAAAGGCTTCTAGGTCAGTTAAATATCTCTAATTTATTGCTTGTTAGTGATACCCAAGCAAGTATATGCCCATTGACTTTTTATCCTTTGGATTTAAGAAGACACTAAACAATCTGTAATCTTGTTATGTGTGCAAGCTTTGCAATAATGAGCTTTGCCACAGAAAAGCGTTGTATTAGTTGGCTTTTGGCCAATTGGCTGATTTCTACTGTATATTAGCAATATTTCTGGTTGTTGTGTACCCTGCATCTCTGTATCCTGCATGTAAAATATTGGATGTGAAGGATTTAGTTGGTGATTTTAGTGCTCTGTACTCTCTGGCTCGAATATTGACTTTAGTCATTAGTGAAAAGAAGTTTGGGAGTCCATCCCAGTTGCCACTAGATGTTTTGCACGTATAGCAAACTCAACTTCACAGAACCAAGTTTACACAGAAGCAAAATAGAGCAGAAAAAAAAGAACAACTTTCAAGACTTCTGCTCCATCAAGAGTAGCCTGCACACAGTCCCCATCAATGAGATGCTTTGTTTTGGCAGTGAATTTGACAGAGCTGTGTGTAGGAGCTGCCCTGGTTCAGATTTTGTCGGTAATTTTAGTCTGTCATTTCCATGAGCACTAAAATCTACAAGCCAGATTGCAGAAGAAAGAAGCTGAAGTCTAAAGCTTAGTCTTGTTTCTAGCTTTTTCTTTTTTCTTTTTTTTTTCTTAGTGGAGTGGGAATAATTAATGTGTTCATTAATTATACCTTTGCTGTACATTTCATTGGTGAGACCAATGAACTCTAAATCGCGCAGTCTACAATAAAGATTGCATTTTGCACTGTAGAACACTAACACAACTTGAGTTACTGGTGATAGCTTGAAATAAGCTATTCCACGGTCCAGTTGCTTTGCACCTGCATTTATAGGTCTTTGTTTTCCTTATTGCTGATGCTCCTGTCTTGTCCACATTCAACATGTCAAGGTTAACAGTCTTATTGTCTAATACTTTAACTCTGTGGCAGTGTTTCCGAAGCCTGTTCAGAGGTATGTGACTTGTCCCTTATTTGTTATACTCTTCTTTGCATTTCCTTAGCTGCTTAACATGATTCTGCAAGAGCAATTTAAAATTTGAGTTTAATTAAAAAAGTCAGCAAATGAGGAAACTGGAAAGTGTGTAGAGCAAATGACTTCATGTATAATTTGCTTACTGTGGCAAGTTCTCAAATTCTGACATGCAGAATATATGCAGAACTATTCTATATTTTAACAGAACAGATGAGTTTCCAGTGTTGCACATGCCTTTTCATTGCTTTTTTTTCATTACCTTTGACAAATGGTCTCAGGGCTCTTACTGCCTGTCAAATTAGGGTAATGAGAAGGAGCAAATGGATTTTTAAGTTTGTTTTAGTGCATTCTTCAGGGAACAGAAGATCACTCGAATTCGTGGGTCACGGTAAAGGTTAGCATGCATACAGCTGCAGAGCAGAGACGGTCTGCTCTGGGCTCAGCATAGAGACTAGCAGGGCAGGCTGGCGGCCAGAATGAGCCATAAAAATAACTAATGGATTAGCTCGCTGAGGTTTTGACTGGTAAAGAAGGAGAACATGGAGTTGTTTACATATGTTCACTAATGAAAATAAAATTATTTGAACATTTCTGTTATGCTAGTGTATTAAAAAAAAAAAGTTTGGAAGAAATCAAATCTTTTGTATTTCTTTGTAATGTGATATTTTTTCTCCCTTCTCATGCTGCTCATTCATAATACAATGAAACTAACAGAATTTGATTATTCTAGTATGTAGATTCCAGTTTGTATTGCCATTATTAAAATCATAATATCATTCCAATAGGTGAGAAACAGAAGAGAGATGCTCTTCTATGGAAAAAGACCATGGCTGATTCAAGCAATTAATATTGTCTAACAAATAACATAATAATGTTATCTGTCTAACAAGTAACAAAAAAACTGGAAAGGAGTGGAGGTACCCACAGAGATGCTGCAGAAAGTTTGAAGTGGCACGTACTGAGGAATATTACATCAGAAAACAGATTCAGAGAGAAAAACGATGCAAGCTTACACATGCCAGGAACAAGCCTAATTTTTTTTCCTTAGCATAGACACACAGTAAGGTTCAGATGGTGGCAGCAAATACTAAGAAATGGACTGTATAGTCTACACTATATATTTCTATCTAAAAGGCATACATGCATCTGTACTATCTAAAAAATTATTTATTTTCAATATTTTTCATTTATAATAATAAGGTGGGAGTATTTTAGCCAATAGGCCTCTGAAAAATAACTGGAGATAACTAAAAAGCCAGCTTTTATGCTAAACACAGTTGTGAAACATTTACTAGTGTAAGAGATACAAAATATTTCTCAACTATATATTGTTGTGGTTTCTAATCTATTTCTGTAACATTTCCTCTCCAAAAGTAAGAGATTTTAATAAAGGTTGATACTACACTTTAATATTTGTTAGGGTGAATCTGTTTTAGCAATGTTAATGGCAAATGCAAAGCATCTTCTTACATGTCTTGTGACTCTAGAAAGCATCTTTTTCCCTTTTGTGTGCATAAGGATAAGCTTTTATTTTCATTTGTGGAGTCTAACTAATTTGAATCCTCCTGTTCATTGTTGCTTACTTGAATTCATTGTTTTCAGTTGTTGGTTTTACATTTTGGTCTGATATTTGCAAACTGTCTCCTCTATGTGTTGCATTACATAAGATGTACTGATTTCTTATTGTATCATTCCAGGCTTCCAGGACCCTTAAGGGTGCCAGCTGCAGGCAGCAGTACCAAAGTCCAGGGAGCTTCCAATTTAAATCGGAGAAGTCAGAGCTTTAACAGCATTGACAAAAACAAGCCTCCACAATATGCAAACGGAAATGAAAAAGGTAAGTGATTAAAAGTTACTAAGTGTAAGCAACATAACATACAAGGAGGAAAAAAAAACCCATCCCCAAGGGTCAAAAGAAGTGAATGTAGTATTTAGACTTGGTAAGGAAGACCTATGGAAATTGAGGCCTGAATTAGGACTTGTGCTTTAGTTGGTTTTAAAGTTCAGAACTGAAAACTTGCAAGATGTTGTATTTTTGTTCATGTGTTATTGCCCCCTTTAAATATGAGCTTCCATTACACCAATGAACTGAGTTCCCTGGGTCCTTCTGTTTCTCCCACCCTGATGCTATTCTCCTGGCAAATATGCCTCTTCAGGCTTTATCTCAGAAAGAATAATGTAAAAATTCAGCTTTCTGAGTTGTGTAACTAATCCGTCCACTTCCTCCCCTTTTTTCTCCCTTTGTGTAATGAACAACATTTTATTCATATCTCTGGGTTAGAATACAGTTGAAAATTATACAATATACATAGTACCCGTTTGCATCCTTGGGGTCTGTGGGAGGAACAAGTATGCAGTGAATGTTCTTCATCCAAGCAACAGGCAGCTATCCAGATTTTTTTACAAAATTCTGATGAACACACTTTGCCCCCAGCTGTATCTGAAGATATAAAACCATCCCTTCAATAGTTATTTCTTTATTTTTACTATCAGAGTTGAATGTTTCAGATAGTTCTGTAGTGGGTTTTATTTTACCAAGGACTTGTTTATGCCAAGGCATCCAGGCAAAACTAGAAAAGAGATCAGAGTGAAAACTGAGCAGACACTATATAGTTCACAAATATAACAGTGAACTTACGAAGTAGGAGAAGTGGCTGCTTGAGTGAAGGTATGTACAGCAGTTTAGGCTTTAGAATTTCTTCATAATGTTGACATATTGTTACTGAAATATGTGAAAGTGAAATGATTCAAGGTGAGACATGCTTGTAGATGTTAATATTCTAAGATCATTACTTGGAAACTGTCTTTTGACTGCTAAGGTTTGCATTGCACATTTACATGGCTTTTGCATGATGGATTTCTTTACTTTCCCATTTCTGTACAGCAGGGAATGAGAACCAATGAGATTGTTAGTGAAGTCATCACTTGCAAGAGGATAAGGGGTGGGTTTTTTTGTCTGTAATCATTCAATTAATTTTACAGGATATAGAAGATGTAATGTTGCATAACTCCTTAGAGTACTATACTTGAGATGTTTCCATCTGCTCTTGTTTTTTCCTATCAAAACAGCCAAATGGATAGAAACATTGATTTTAAATTATAATCAAAGCCAAATATGAGTTTGGTTTAGGGTAGAAAACAGAAGTTCATTAGAGAAAATGACTGCTATGAGTGCTAGGATAGCAAAGTGATACTTTTTTATAATATCCTAAAAGAACGTGAGATCCTGTATTTCAGTACACCATGCTGCTACTTTGCCTAAAAACAATGGAACCATTCTATATTTTAAATTTAGTTATTATAGTGGCTAAATTTTGAATGTTAAAATGAAATTTCCTAGTCTTCTTTTGACATCTTTTTAAGTATTTGAGGATGTTCTGTAACCCGAGATGTTTTAAGAATTTGTTTAGAAACAAACTTCAACCGTCACAATAGTAATAGTATTAAAAAAAAATCTTTTAAAATAAAATAAGTGTCACCATACCTTGACAAACATCTAGTGGACCTAATATTCCAACTTTTGCTTCTGATGCAGATGCTTGGAGCAAGAAAACTTTAACAGCTTCCGTTGAATAGAGACACAGTCCATATATGCTAATTTCTGAGACACAGATCTTGCAGTAAATAGTTTGTAATTCTGCATTACTGTTGCATAAACTGAAGCAGAAAAAGAGATGACTTCTGCTAAGTAAATAGGCATTAGAGGTTGGGACTTCCAAAGCTCTTCAAGGGCAGACCACTGTTGTCACATTTTTATCTGCTGTACACCTTCCTGTGAGATTCTTTTTTTTTTCTTCTCTACTTTGCAGCTTATGGATTGATTTCAAAGAACATGTCTATTTTTCAAACGTGTCAGATCTATTTACTTCCAACTTAATAAGATAAAGATGGAAATAAAATTAGGAAAATTAAACTATTTGAATAAAATAATTATTCAGGTTGCTAATAAGGTGGATACACAGGGTATTTTCAGTACAGCAGAGAAGTAATGTCCTAATTCAAGTCACATTTTAATCTTTAACTCTTAGATCTTAGAAACAGTGTATCTGAACACAGATAAGGGTCTCTATGTCATGCAGTTTAATTGCCACCTTTTCAATATAATTTAATAATATAAAAGGGTATTTGTATATTCTTCAAATATTATTTAACAGTGTTAGATTATTTTACCCATAACAACTCTACTCTTCCCTGAAACTATTGTCTAATGATGCAAGTTGTTCATCTGTGGCCAGTATGTAGATCTATAGCTAATTTGTGTGTGTTTTTTCTGGTGCCAGTATTTTTCCCTTTGTTCCTGATGGTGTTCTCCTCTTGTGGTGATAAGTGGTAGCTACTTTCTCATGCACAGCTAAAAAGAGAAAGTTGAACAAGCTGAATTCTTTTTATCTCACAAATAGACCTCCTGTTCCTCTAAACATCCTTAGACCAACCCCTTGCAGGTCTTCCATTTTCTACTAAACTTTTTTATTGTGAATGACTAAAACTGGATGATCTGGACATCTGCCTGCTACAGAATATTTAGATTATCATACATAACTTTGCTGCAGTGGGGGAGCAGTTGTCAGAGAGGTCGTCTTCAGCAGCACAGAACACAGCAAAGGTCACAAATGAGAAGACAAAGGTTGATTATATGTTGGGTACAAGTTAAACTCTTCACATGCCCTTTATTTCTGCAACAGCTTATAAAAAACGGATTTGAAAATGTCTATTCAGTTGTCATAGGCTTGCTGCATTCTGGTAGAAATTATTCTTTTTGCACTGAACACCCCGCGGTGTTGCTGCTGTGCTTTCACAGCAGAGGTTGGGCTGTGCTGTGAAGCTCTGACTGCTCAAGCAGAACGTAAAACTGTTTTCAGCACAAGCTGACTACGCATTTCAGCAATAAGGGGGTTAAACCCAAAACGGAAGACTGTCTTCTTGTAAACTTTAGTTTCTAGAAATAAGAAATCCTTGTTATAGGTTGGGTTCACTGTCTTGAAAACACCACAGGGTGGGGACAGGTGAACAGCTAAAGCCAAGCCCAACCGAATGTGGACAAAGCAGTTAATTATGTGCAACTTCAAGTAATGGATTTGTGCTGGGGGGAAAATAGATCTTTTAATTCCACATCTTTAAACATACTGACAGGTTCTCAATATTTCTTGAGAGCATGCAGTCCACATTCCTTGCAGAAATATTAAGGATACTCTTTTAAGTTGAAGATTAAAAGAAAGTTAAAGTTTCTGTCATTTTTTGTTGCTGTTTATGTTTTGTGACATAGGGATCAAATAAATACCAGTGGTTCCAGGAACCTGTGTTTTTTTTATAGATATAGAGATATATATATATACATATATATATATAGCAGAACAAGCTGTTGATGAAACAGTAAATATTCTTCTTTTAACATTTTTTCTCCTAATGAGTTTAATATTATACAGCCAGAAATATGGCAAGGCATGTGTTCTTCTTTTTATCAGAACACTTGCTTTTCTTTTTTTTTTTTTTTATAGTAGTAAAACCAATACCCTGAAGCCATACACATGTAACATAACTAAAACAAGAGAGTGTAGTAGCATCCCACTGTTCACATATTGTTACTTTGCATATTCTTATGGTGAATTGTTCTTCTGCAAAACTATTGGTATAGCTTAAAACCCCAATCCTTGTGTGCATTTAGGGCAAACTTAGTGCAAGACAAGATGTGTGCAAGAAAGTCCTTGTGCACATCCAGTTCTGGGCTATCAGCCATGAGGACTGGTTCCTGGTATAAATTAAGAAAGCCTGAGGGCTGCAGTAATTTCCAACAGCTGTGGTTGGCCTCAGGCTCTCTTCCAGCATCTGAGGCTCACCAGACAATAGCAGGGGCCCAGCCACAATTCCTGCCTTGGTCACAAGAGAGGGATCAGCTCTGCAACTGCCCACCATAGGTATTCCATGGTACAACTTGGGGCCTGGAGAATATGCTGTAACCTCACCTATCACAAAAAAATACTCTGAAGCAACCTTTACCAGTTGATGTTTTCTTGCCTAGAACAGGACTCAGCAGAACTGCTTGAAACTGTCTGTGAAGGTGGAATGAACTCATTTACAGAATCACAGAATCACAGAATGGGTAAGGTTGAAGAAACCACAGTGGGTCATCTAGTCCAACCTCCCTGCTCGAGCAGAGTTATCCTAGAACACATTGCACAGGATTGTGTCCAGACGGTTCTTGAATATTTCCAGTGAGAGAGACTCCACAGCCTCTCTGTGCAATGTGTTCCACTGCACAGTCACCCACACAGTAAAGAAGTTCTTCCTCATATTCAACTGGAACTTCCTGTGCATCAGTTTCTGCCCATTCCCTCTTGTCCTGTTGCTTGGCACCACCAAGAAGAGCCTGACTTAACACCCTCCCTTCAGATACTTGTATATGTTGACAGGGTCCTCTCTCAGTCATCTCTTCTAGAGGCTGAACAGGCCCAAGGCTCCCAGGCTATCCTTGTAAGAGGATCAACTTTGTCACCCATTTAGCTGTGACATGTGGGGTTTGCATATTAGGCTGATGAGCATACAAAAATACTCCTGCATAGATCGAATTATAAAGCATCTATTGAAGGTGGAGGTGATTGGCCTGCTGGGACCAGTTGTTGATAGAGTTAAGGAAGATATTACATGTCTGTCATGTTACTTTTGCTCAGATTTGGTTTTTAAATCTTTTTAAACTAAGATTTCTTAATGCTATTCAGAACAGTAAATTTTGCTGTTTGCTCTTTGTTAAACTGAAAACAGTCCCACTTTCAGTATGCTCAAAATTCTGCCTTTCCTGAGTGCACTAGTGGCCTTCAGACTTCCAGATGGGTATTCTAATCTTTACTAGGGGTTTAGGACTGAAACTGCAAAAGTTAAAATGAAGCATAAGTTCATACTCCGTGCCAAAGGGACACGTCTTCAGTGTTCTCGTGGTTGAGCACTTGAACAAACTCCCCGGGGAAGTGGTCACAGCACCTAAAAGAGTTCAAGAAGCATTTGGACAATACTCTCATGCACATGGTGTGACTGTTGGGGATGGTCCTGTGTAGGGCCAGGAGTCGGACTTGATGACCTTTGTGGATCCCTTCCAACTCAGCATATTCTGTGATTCTGTGGTTATTCAGAGAGGGGGGCCCAACATATGACACATTGTGTTTGTATGCAAGACATCAAGCACTCCTTTTGCCATTACATGAACTCTATTTGCATTGCATGTTTCATGGGCTTTCATGTACTACAGAATTCAACACACTATAGGCCGGCTTATGTCTAATTCCCTGACAGTCCCAATACTGAATGGCAAGACAGGATTCACTAAAAGAAAATATGTCATCTGCTGAAATAGTTATGTACCATGTATTTGATTGCCATTAGCTCTTCATTTCTCTGATGCTCTAGAGTAATCACATTTATATACTCAGATATGTCCTGGGAATCTGAAATGCCTACAGAAGACCTTAATCCTTTCATGCCTCGGTCTGTTTTGCTTAATAAGTCTAGATGACTTTTTTGAAAATCATGGCTGTTAATTAGTATAGTTTGAGTATTGCGGAAGGAGTCTTGTTCTCATTCACTGAAGTTCCTGGATGGTGAAAATGTAGTGAATGTGTCAGAGCCATGTAAAAAAGCCTTATGTACCCACCTGAGCTTCAGGCCCAAAACGGCTATCATTGCTGTACTCATGAAGGTGTACTGGGATAAATTCCTGAAGCCAGCTATTAAATATTATTAACTGTACTTTAAACTAAAAAAAAGTATAGTCACCTGCCTTTTTAGCTGTTATGAATATTGATTTTATCCATTTAATTTCAGTATTACTCACTATGTCTCCTCCAACCCAAAACTTTGGCTTCCTAGCACATATTTTTCTTTCACTAAACATCAAACCTATCTTTGTCTGGTTTTGTTTTTCTACCAGAATTGTAGTATTCTTTTTTCTTCCATGTGTCAATACTTTATAACCAATAAGTCTTCGTAAGAATTTCTTTATGACATTTTAAAGATAAAATCTTAAATTAGAAGGCATGATTTGCGTAATGAAATTAATATAAGGAAGGTCTTTCCCAGGCTTTCTGAAGCTCAGGAAAGTGTTGAAAAATACTATGATGATGGGAGGAAAGAGAGGGATTTTCTATTACCATCTTCATGTTCCATGCACATATAAATTACGTAAGTGTATTTTAAATGCCAGAGTAGTATAATATTATCTTCAAGCAGGAGACGGGACCATAACTATGCCACTATGTTTTTTTCTGTTTTTTAAGCAGATTCACCAAAAGGCCCTCATCCATCTGCAGGCATGAATGGAAATGTGCAGCATCCCACCAGCACTGGGCAGCAGCAGGTCTCTGCCATACCCTCTCCAAGTGCCAGCAAGCCTTGGCGCAGCAAATCCATGAATGTCAAACACAGTGCGACCTCTACCATGCTGTCTGTGAAGCAGCCTAGTCCTGCAACCTCCCCTACTCCAACTTCGGACAGGCTCAAGCCACCGCCTTCTGAAGTTGTGAAGCCCCCTTCATCTGGACAAAAATCTATGCTGGAAAAATTCAAGCTGGTTAATGCTAGGACTGCTCTGAGACCTCCTTTGTCGCTAAGCTCAGGACCCAGTGAGAGTGGAAGAGAGGATGACACTTTTTCAGAGTGTGGTGAAATGGATGTCTTAAGTGGTGGGGTGAACAGCAGTGGCTCAACAAGTAGCAGTCCTAAAGTATCACCGAAGTTAAACCCTCCGAAAGCTGGCAGCAAAAATCTCAGCAATAAAAAGCCTTTGCTACAGCCAAAGGAAAAAGAGGAAAAGAACAGGGACAAAAACAAAGTTTGCACTGAGAAAGCAGTCAAGGAAGAGAAGGATCAGGTCATTGAAACATCTACAAAGAAGAGCTCAAAAATTGCAAGCTTAATCCCAAAGGGAAGCAAGACGACAGCAGCCAAGAAGGAAAGTTTAATATCATCTTCCAGTGGGATCCCGAAACCTGGATCAAAAGTGCCAACAGCAAAGCAGAGCACTTCCTCCACATGCACAGGAAGTAAGGAGGTTGAAAAACTGAGGACTACAAAAGGAAACCAGTTCCAGTCAACACCAAAATCTCATCTTAGTGAGAAGGCTTCTCCTTCCTCTGGTCTTGCTTCTTCTGAAGGGAAAGAACCAAGTGCAGCGCTCACCCCAGGATCCTCTGCAGCTCTATCGGCCTCGATGGCTGCAAACAGTGGGCAAGGCACAGGAAATGGTGTTGTCCACCTTCCTCAGCAACAGCAATACAGTCACCCCAACACGGCCACAGTAGCTCCATTCATTTATAGGTGAGATCATGGAGGAAAATTGGGTTCGTGCTACTGTTTAGGAAAGAAAGCTAATATGGATAGAGCGAGGTGGATCATGCTGTTATGGTTCTTATCCCCCAGCTTCTGTCACAGTATCACGCCAATGTTTTCCTAATATAATTTTTTAATTAATGTTACTGTATGAACAATTTTTTCCAAGAACTCTGAGTCTCTAGGTTGTAGAAAAGAAATCCACTTGAAATATTTGCCATTTAAAATTCAGGGTGTAGTGATTAGAAATGCATGGGGTACATTCTCTGTGCTGCTTTTCAAAGGTCACGGCTGAATCAGGTTTCCAGTATGAATATTCTTGTTTGCATTCTAAGAACCTCAACATTTACTTGCTGATATTCAATAATATTTGTTTAAAATACACTGTTCTCTTAAAAAATCCTAAAATAAACTGCTGATATTTTCAGCATATATAACAATACTGGTAGAATATTTGAAGAAAAGCCATATGCAAACTTTTACAAGTATTCAAAAACATTTCAACAGTTTGGGTAGACAGAGAAGGTTGCTGTTTACAGGTCCTTTTCCTGTTTACAGGTCCTTTTCCTTTTTATTTTTTTATATGAACTAGGTGTAGATTAACTCAATGGAGGCAGTTAATTTTTACAGGACATAGTAGATCTTCAGATGGCCAAGGCTCTGGAATAGAAGAATGAAGAGTTAAATGTATCAAACTTTGAATTTATTTTGCTATGTGATAGAGTAGCTGAAGGGAAGCTGCGAGATTTCATTGTTGTACAGTTCTGAAAACAGAGTAAGTGTAGAAAGGTTGACAGGCTACTTTGAGTAATGATTTCAGATGTCAACTGTTGGAGTTGGCTTTAGCTACAGTTGTGGGTAAATTTAACATCTGATAAAATGACAAATACATTATTAAGCAAAATATACTGGCAGTTTTTATTAGTGAGTAGTACTCTAGATAATCTTGGCTAAAGATTAAAGAGGTGGTGAAGTAGGCTCTAAGGGAATATATATATCATTACACATAAGTAAACATAGCTTCAAAACCAATCTGGATGAGTGATATAAGTTCAGAAAATCATATAGGAGGGAGAAAAGGCTCAATATAGGTTATATCTTTTCTAATATGCAGTGGATAGCCTCTTGAGTTTCAATTAGATCTATCACTGGATGTGCTTAATATGCATTAATAACTTCAGCGATACACAGAATTTGTAGTGTTGTACATATGACAGCCTACATATATGTTAGGGTGCATATATAGGAGAGAAAAAGAAGCTAAGCTTTGCCTTTAGATGTATGTACTATTTAACAGCGATTTTACTACATGTTGATGCCATTTCATTGCATAATGGAGATACCATTCTTTTAGGCTTCAGAATGAAGCAAAATGTATTTTGAAGTTTAAAGGGTGATAGAAGCGTGCATCTTCTAGTAAAATTTGGTATTAATGATTGTCTGTTTTCTTCAAAAAAACAGCAAAGAAGACTGTATTTGAAGTTAAATCTCACATGAAAATAAAATTTTCAGAGCTAGGGTCTGATCTCAGAATGCCACAAACCCAGAGTAATGAAATGACTTTGATGAGACTACTTCAATATGTATCTCTGTAACAGAGAGCAGAATCTGACTCAAAAAATACGCAGTAACTACATTTCTTAGAAATCTCAAGGGCTTTGTAATACCACACAGTGATTTCATAGAAGAATATAAATATAACCAAGGATAAAATATGCACATTGCCAATGTCAGCATATTTATTTTTGTGGATATATAGTAAGTGTCAGCGAACGTGAGCTGAGGTACTGTAGTTACATTTCCTTGTTCTTAAATATAATTGTTTTCTGAGAAGTCACCACAATTTACACATAGAATTTTCAGGCATGCTTGTTAACAGTTTTAAATGAGCTGATAAACAATAGATACCTTTCAGACTAACAGAGTTTTTTCCAGCTAGAAGGAATACATAGGCTATTAAGGTTTGTATTACAGTCCTTGTAAAAAGTTTTGGTAAAATTTAGTAAAAATACCGTGCTTTTTATCCAGAATCCTGCAGAATCTTGCAGTATATTACTGTGATCAGTCTGGACTGTTAGCACAAGGATAAGTAAGCTAGAGTTTTTTCTGTTTTGTTGCTGATACCTGCAGATATCATATATTTTTACATGGGTTTTTTGTTATCCAGTAGGATATTACTGTAGATTTGTGAGTAAAACAAAGTGTTCCAAAAAGTTTGTTTGAGACTGGCATGTATTTTGTTTAAATAGAGAATGCAATCTTATAACAGTTATCAAGGCTTGTGTTTTGAAGGAGTTATATATTTTTATGAATGGACAGTAGATAGAAAATACTGTTTCACCAGGAGGTTCTCAAATGACATATTGTCAGCTTTGCAGTCTTGGTGCTTTGTCCTATCTGATATCACATTGTATTTTTATTCCTCTTAAACACCATGGCACAGAAATTCATATGGGATTATTACTTCTCTTCAAAGATTAGCAACAACAGTCAGAGTTTCATTCAAGATAATCTAAATGGGTATAATTTAAATTCTTCCATCCTTCTCAGCAAATGATTATTTATTTTCAAATGTGGTTGTGAATGTATTATTTACCATCCCTTATATGTCCCCTGTGAAGTTGACTCCAGAGCCCAACTGATATAAGACAGAAATAGATGTGATCTAGTTGCCAGAAAGCTTGATAAGAAAGATACAACAGGAAAGCTAAAAGAAAGGTGTAAGAGACTGACTAACTGTTTAAAGTGCACCAGACACACATTCTTCTACACAGACAGACTTGGAGAAAGAGGGAAATTGTGCCATCTGCTAGAGTCTCTTAGACTTGTATTGAAATTGGACGTGGAATTTAGCTGTCTTCCTAGTGGTGCTTAAATTTCAGGTGGAGAAGAGTAACACAGAAGTTTAGTACTTACTCGTCTACAGCAGAAACAGGGAAAAAGAAGGTACATTAATGAAAACAAACAAACAAAAAAGATATCTGAATCTGTCTCCTAAAAACCTAGCAAGAGAATAACAGGTCAGTATTCGAGGTTCTTAGCTTTCCTACACATTGCTCAAAAGTGGAATATAACCTGAAATTCCAAACACTTTCATCCCCAGAGAAGGGCCTCTTGTATGCAATCATTCCTTTGTTTTTTGCGAGCCAAATTGTACAAGTTTGCATTATTTCTATAAAATGGCAAACATAACTAAGTCCCAGGAGTAACAGAATGTCACCTCACTCCATGGGGCAAATCCTTAGTTAATGCAAATCATCATAAACATACATGAAGTATGTGATATGTTAGAAATTAGTGTTTGCTGTAGATTTGCTCAAACATTAAAGGAATATTTCAGTGGGAACACATTGAGTTGTAACTGGATGCATGTGCTGCAGTTTATTTTATTGACTCTTTCAGTAACCACTGTAGGAACTTCGTAGGTCTCTTTTCCATGGCTGAAATACAGAATCTGAAGTGCCCAAATCCCAGGGGCTTTGGTGCTCAGGAATTGCTTATTGACTGAAATGCTGAAAGTATAGAAACTGCTGCAGAGAATTAGGTGACCACTTATCATCCTGAACTGCACTTCTATCTCGTGCACTGCTTAAATTTCAATTTTTCAGCTAAATTTGTAGTTTAATGATAGTGACATCTGGAAGAAGTTTCACAGAATCACAGAATATGCTGAGTTGGAAGGGACCCACAAGGATCATTGAGTCCAACTCCTGGCCCTTCACAGAACCATCCCCAAGAGTCACACCATGTACTTAAGAGTATTGTCCAAACATTTCTTATACTCAGTCAGGCTTGATGTTGTGACCACTTCCCTGGGGAGCCTCTTCCATCCTTAGCACTATCTGAATTGGGACTTCACAGAGTTACTCTTTCAGTGTCAATGCTGGACTACAAACAGCAGTTTGTCACTCATTTTGTCCTTGAAGAATAAGAAACTGGTAACTTCAGCTACCTAATAGGTTGGTGTAGAGCAGACAGTGCCAGACTTGTCTCTGAAATTCAGGGTGAAAGGATAAGAGGTAACAGATGCAAGTTACAGCAGGGGAGGTGCTAACCGAAAGTCAGAAAAAATGTTTTTACCTTGAGGATAGTGAAACACTGGTGCAGGCTGCCCAGAGAGGTTGTGGACTCTGTGCTTGAGCATTTTCAAGACCCAACCAAACAAGGCTCTGAACAACTTAATGTAACCAGACCTGCTTTAAGCAGGTAATTGAGCCAGATGGCATCTAGAACTTCTTTCTGATATAAATTGCTTTCTGATTCTGTGAGGATTAAAGTGTTCACTAGAGGCAGACAAAGGAAATATCAGTGTAATAAATAAATATGTTACCAGATACTAACGCTTTCTTCACAACTCTTTTACTATGTGGTGATTAAAACAATTCTGTTACTAGGCCATAGCTTCAAGGGTGCACAGGAAGTATAGAGCAGTGACAGATGGGAAGGAGGACATAATTTAGTTGTACCTCTGAAAGCACAGTGAAATTTAATTCCAGCTGCCTGTTCAGGATGTTTGTATACTGGGTTAGGGAAAAAATTAAACTACTCTGCCAGGATCCTGCAAACATAGCATCTGCAAGGTTTCTTGAAGCCATATCTATGCCCAGTTTTAATGACTAGAAGCTACTTCTGGTCACCGATTGTGGAGTTGAAACTAAATTTTCAGTGAAAAGCATTGTGTCAGTTAATTGTGTTTGTTAATAATAGATTGTGCTGCTAAACACACTGCAACTCTTTAACAATGTGAAAATTCAAAGTCAAACTACAGCATTTTATTGATTTCCATTATTTACATTAACGCTGTAACAATAAAGCAACAGTCACCACCAAAATTTTGCAATCATATGTAGCGCTAACTTTGCCACTTACCAGTTTTACTTGTAATAATAACACAGTGTTTATAAAAGTCCTCCCACCTTTCCATGCTTGATTAACAAGTAATGGTGCAAGAAAAGTTTCCAGTGTAGAGGTGTTGGCTTAAGAGATGGGAAGAAGGATAATAACAGAAGAAATCATTATAAACATACTTGATTAATGCTGAGTTAAAAGTAGCTTGATAATTTAGCTGATTGCTGTTTATGATCTTGTAAATTGCCATACAGACAATGTGGCCTTATTCCTTTGAGTAAACAATCAGTAAAGTGCAGGATAAAGAACCTAAAGAAATATTCTATTTGGGCTTCTGTAACTGGCATCCATATTAACTCTTTTATAAACCAACTAAACTTTATTTTAATCCCCAGTTCTCCAATGGGAAGGTTCCTCCAGAAACTCACTCATATAATTTTTATAAATTATTTACATCCCATGCAATGAGGTTGCATCCATTTATTAATTGATAATATTGTTCTTTAACTTCAAAAGTTGTTTTTCCTCTTTTTTATTGCTCTTTTTAAATATGTGAGGGAATAATTCCCCTTCCTTCTCTTTTGCAAGGCTAAACCAAATCAATCCTTCCTTTTTTCCTTTCAGAGGGGTTTCCTATTCCCCATAAGCATCCTGGTAGCCCTTCCTTGCATCTGTTCCAAATTTAACTCACATGTCTTGAACATGGGTGATCAAACTGCTCATATTCCAGATGTGGTCCTGCCAGTCTGTTACACTGACAGTGATACACATTCAAGACAGCTGCATCTCAGAGATTTGTTGGCAAAAGGCCAGAATATTCATCTGATATCTTTTGGAACGTTGACTAAAAAGCAAGCAAATCTTTGATGTTATCTGTGTTGATCTAAGGTTGGCTATTTCATTAGAGGCAGGAAATGACTGACTGTGTTAAAGACCACTTATTAAGTAGTATTCCTAATTACCCCGTAAAGGCTAATTTTAATCAAACTGAATGAGCTTGTGCAGGTGTGATTGAAAGCAGGATCTGCCCCATTAACTGAGTTTGATGCTCTTACAAATAGCATATAACTCTATGGGTTGGGGATAAATATAATCTCCCATTGCCATGATTAAATATAGAAAACAAACTATCCTGTTTTCATGAAGGTTGACTAAATTAACCTGCACTGAAAATGCATAGCACTGGAAGAAATATCAGTGGGCTGGCTTTGACTAAACTGAAAATACTTTCCCTTTCCTTGATATATGAGGGGGGTTTTAATATAAATTAAATCAAACATTTTAAAACTATTATTGTTATGTGATCTTTACTATTCAGTATTTTTACTTTAAGATTCTAATGCCATCTTAAGTCTGAGAAACTGGATTTTGTGCTTCAATTAATCCCACCAATCAGATTCTAAAATTTGGACTGGAAATCTTTGCAAATATCTCTTCTTGAGTGGTTTTCAACTTGTCTTCCTGGTTATCGCTGCATCAGGGTTTTGAAAATAGGAAAAGAGCCAACAAAACTCTGAAGAATGGAAATGTACTTTATTGATATTTGGTATATCTCTAAAAGTTTTTATATATCCTGGGCAACATTGTGAACTAGTGAAAATTGTATACATTTTTATTTTAATTAGATAGATTCACTCATCATGCTGTTGTCATTCATTGTTGCTCTATGTCATTCATTACTTATATGTGCTCCGGGAGTGAGATCCAGTCCTTCTAACATGAGTAATTGTGTTCCCATGCAGCCAATAATGAGTTATATATTCATCTGTATTGATGTAATAGGCAATAGTCACTGACAGTGGGCAAGCTAGACCATTTCTTCACTGAAAGAGTGACTAAGCATCGGAAGAGTCTCCCCAGGGAAGTGGTGGAGTCACCATCCCTGCATCATCAAAAAATGACTGGACATGGCACTTTGTGGTATGGTTTAGTGGGAATGGTAATATTAGGTCAAAAGTAAAATTTTATGATCTTGGAGGTCTTTTCCAACTTTAATGAGTCTATGATTATGATTCTATAATTAAAATTCTGTTTTACCTAGCCTCATTCACAAGACGAAGAATTAGTGTAAATGTCGGGTGTTGGTAACCAATGGGGGTTCACACCTCTTAATCCTTTTCTGATGATAGGTATCCAAATAAATGGGAGTGGATCCTTTCTGTTCTCTCTTGGAAGGTAGCGTCACGCTTCTGTTTGATGTAGAGACTGATGGTTGAAATGTTGTACAGTCAGGAATGCAATGCCATAAGGCCAGAAGGAGAACAGGAAAAAACATCCCTTTTTCTTTCTAGTCAGAGACAGATTGATGGAAATTCCATATACATTTTGTGGAGAATGTTAGGAATACTTGAACTGCACACTCCTAGATGGATGCTTTTCCAAAACAAGCAAAAACCAACCTACTGTTTTCCAGTGTTTCTTTTAACAAACTCCAGTCTCACACTGGGTCCGCCCCCAGAAGCTGTATGATTTGGGTTTATCAAAAAGAGTGCAGACCACTTCAATTATATTTACCATTATTATAAGTGCCTTTTTTTTGAGATGTGTTTTGGGGCTGACTGCTTGCCCTGGACTGAGCCTGCACTAAGTCTTAGCACTAAACCCAGACGTGAGTGTTGATGAGCACGCAAGGCTTCTCAAAGAGGCTTTAGTGAAAGTAGACGTGCCCCTCAGCCATTTTCATGATTTAAAGCCCTATGGGAAAGCAGGCAGGACTGTGGAATTTCAGGGTGTGTTCAATGCAGAGGAATAGAGTGATTTTTTTTTAAAAACACTGTCCTCTCAAGCACCAAATGTAAAATTACATTCAAGGTCAGCAGGACACAGTTAACCTTGCAACATGCGCAGAGCTTGTGTTTCCAGTAGTGTGTGACAGACAACAACCAAAAATAGTTTTTTATAGGGCAGTTGTCTGTTTCCAGCATGCAAAAGCACAGAAATTGATAAGAAAGACAGTGCATAAGATCAGGCATAATTTACATTTCTATTTCTGAGTTGAATGATTCTAATCAATGGATTCCACCATGTCAGTACATGCTACTGTATGTGAAGATACCTGTTCCCTCAGTTACTGTCATGAATTACTGAACAAATCCATTCAGTATGTAACTTTAAAGAAAATATTAACTGGAAAGTTACTTCATAAAATAAGTTACCATAAAACTATTTTAAGAGATAAGCCACTGTTTTTGAGCTTTATTTATAAAATACACATTCATCACACAAATGTTTCTGTATTCAGTTTAGTTGGTCATTGGAAACACTTTATGTTGAATTTTGGGAATTGAATTATAAATGCCACATTTTAAAATTAGGGTATAAATATTTCACTAGTCTTTTAATAAATCAGAAGACTGGCTGTGCTATTCATATCAGGAAAGCTGGAAGAACTTAAGCTCTAAGTGAAGATCTTTTTCCATTTTATTTCAAAAATGGTTAGTATATCTTTAGATGTGTTCTTTTACTGTATACGTATGTGGTACATGTTTCTGTTTAATGACATCATAGTTCAATAGTTCAGTGTAAACTAGATGTTACAGCTGTTCCTTAAGAAAAGACAGTACGTGTGGGGTGTATTTTGTATTACAATCCTTGTGCTCATGTATTTCTTGCTATTTATGTAACAGTAAATAACTGTATTCAACAAAGGGTATCTATTATAATTTATTATTGATATTCACAGAAATATACCCTCAAAGAAAATATGAGCCGTTTATTATCAAGTTAATGGAAAAACTTGTATTATCCCATTTCCCCAGTTATATAAGGGATATTATCAAAAGAAGCTGCACATACATTTAAATATCTGGGCCATATTTCCATTCCAGACTTGCATAAGCTTTTTCCCACATGGCCTTTCATGCTTAATATTTCATCAATTACAAGTTTTCATTTCCCTTATATATATGTGGGGATGTGACTTAACCAATTTAAATGGATTCTGCCCAGGTCTGATTGACATCTCTTACAGAAAAGAAGTGGGGAAACAAAATGGCCCTGAATTTCCCAGCATTAACTACAAGTTGTTCCTGAAGGGCGAGATAGAATTCCTAGTTGCTTGTAAATTTGTGTAGCTGGAGTTAAACCAGCACAGTAAGAATGTGACAAAAATGGTATTTTCACCGTTTAGTGATATGACTCTAGATGGATCTGCAAGTAACATTTGTTTCCATTAACACATGAATGACAGATAATAATAATCAATCATCTTGCTTGATTTCAGAACTCTCTCAGAAAACGACAGTACCTCTTTACCACCTGCTGACTCCTGCACCAGTCCTACTAAAATGGATTTGTCGTTTAGTAAGACTGCCAAACAGTGCCTAGAGGAAATATCTGGTGAGTAACAGTAACACTGAAGAAGACTGTAAACTTCTTTATTTACATCTGTTTCTTACCAGAATGGATTGAAATAATACTTCTGACCTCTAATCATGAGTGGTATTAAGTATGCAGAAAATTTGGGTCATGCATGGTTAGTGCTTCAATTCCACAGTTCTCTTATTTAAATTGGCTCCTTCTCTTCAAATATCTTCTTCATCATTTTGCAAAAACTAGGCTTTCTCAAGCTAGAGTTTTGTGTAATTATTATTTTATTTAATCATACTGAATGTTCCAAGTGGAGCAGTGGAGGTGACTTCAGAATGTTTAACACTTGCATTTAATATCACCAAATTTAATCTCAGTCATCAGGACTGAGACATAAGTTACATAAGAACCATTTTGCTTTTATAAATGAATCTGTATTCAGAAAACAGACAAGTCCTTACTGTTGTACCTGACTTGTAAGCTGCCACTAGAGCTAAATTGCTAAAGACTGTGTTCTGGAATTCCTTGTAAGCATGGATTAAAGTCCTTACTAGGTTACAAATGTGAGGGGATTTTTTTTAATCATATTGGAATAATTCATTTAAAGTCAACAGAGCCATGCTGGTTTACACCGGGACTGGATCTGGCCATGTTTCTGCCTATAGATGCAAAAGACGTCCTTACTGTTCTTATAATTTTTACAGAAATAAAAGGTGAAATTCTCTCCCACTGGTTTTACCTGTAGTTTTGCCCTTTCACTCCAAATTTTTAACATTTAAATGGGTTTATAGTTATTCATGTGGTTCTTCTTACACAGGATATAACTCACTTAAAGCACTCATTTGACACATCTATCTAAAATTATCTCTACACCAGAAGGGAAATCAGATGCTTAAGTGTTATGGGGACTCTCTTGACATTTAGCTGAGTCATACTGAAACTGAGGATTTGTCCTGGTTTGTCTCAGTCCCTTTGGAAGTTTTCTGAGTCTAACATCCTTTATTTGTACAATCAGCTTCTGTGATAAATATGTCACCCTGAAACATGGTGAAATGTTCCCCGGAGGTGATGCATACTTGTTAAAGTAAAAAAATATTTTTAATTACTCCAGAAATCAGACTCCTTGGTCTTACATATAAAAAGAGCAAAATTGAAACACTTACCATAAATCAAAAAATGCTTTAAGGAGTTATCTAGAGAGATGCTTAAAAACCCCACACAATTCAGTAGCTGCTGAAATGAGCAAACAGAATATCACATCTTGTGGCCTTTTACTCTTCTGGACAGAAATGGAACAGCATCAAAAAGAAGAAAATGACATAAAGCAAACTAGACATCAGAGGTATTTCTAATCTGATTTTTTAAACTCTGGCATTAACAGTTGATTGGCATAACAGACTGTAAAGCAGATCCACTGAGAAAATGTAGTCAGAGGTTTGCTGTGTACAGAGGGAAACAGAGGTGTGTCACCCCTATTTAGCTGTTGGCAACAAAAGGAATGAGTGGATCAAGTACTACATTTGCTGAATAAAAATTGTCTGCATTGATTAACTATCACCAAGTCATTGGTGATTCCATCATTGAATCTGCATGGATAAAAAAATCTCATGTGATAATTGTTCAGAGGAGTATTCTATGATGGATTAGAAAGGACAATTAAATTCTTTTACTTAAGAGCATCTTTATCCTGGTGTGATCAAGGGATTTTATCAATAGCAGGCATAGGCTACTTTTATTTTCTTGGTCTGGTCACTTTTTTTTGAAATTACCTTTTTCCTGAAATCTTCAACTGTTGCTATGGATGAGCATTATCTTTATATTACCTTGAGCTTCTTTTGCAACTTGGTAGCCATCACACTACCAGAATATATTTGTAAGCAGTAAGGATTAGTAAGGATCATGCAAAAGACTGAGCATTTGTGGAAGCTACTAAACAGTTTGGACAAGTGTGTTCATAAAGTGCTGTCCCACCTGTATTGCCTTTCTGCTTCACTAATAATTATTATTTTTTAAGTGCCAAATATTTACAACTAAGGCTGCCATGCTGCGGACTAGGATATCTTAGCCTGTATGGTTGTATAAACTATTTCTCTCAGAATATTTACACACCTGTTTGTTATTGTCTCTTGGCTGAAGATTACTGCTCCCACAATCAGCCAAGATGCTCCTAATATCAGAGCTCCTAATCCACTTTGAAGCAAAATCAGCCAATTGATCTTAAACTAATGCTTTAAGCATGTCTGGTTCAAGACTTCTCCATAATACGGGCAAAAGAGCAATGCAGAAAAAATAATTTTAAAAATAATTAAGAGTGGTTGGTCAGGCGCCTTTCTCCTTGAGTGATTCAGGATACCAAACCCAAGCTAATTTCCTTGTCCTAATGGTGAGAAGTCATGGCTCTGCTTTCTGTGCCCAGAAAGGCCGTTCACATCCCTTTGCTACTTTCTCAACAGTGGTGATAGGGAAGTAGAGAGTAAAGCAAGATACTGTAGCAGTAGTTTACAGTTCTCCTGTGCTGTCTTCCTTCTCTGTGGGAGTGGGTTACCTTTACAGCCTTTCCTGTCTTACGGCTCAGAGCTGGTGAAAGGCAAAGTCAGAGCTCAATCCACTTGTTTCCTGCCTGCTACTTTGCAACTGATTACTTAGTTTTACTTGCACAGGCAGGGGAAGAGAATGGTTCTGCAAGGCAAGGGAGGTGGGGGGGGTTAGTGAGCCCCCGGACTGACAAGTGTGGCTCTGATAAACTGAACAATCTTTTTATTTGTAGCTTTTCCATAGTAATCTGCTGCCCTAGGAAAATACTGACATGGTTTATGCCTAAAGCCCGTTCTGCATCTTGGTAGAGCTACCGTAAATCTGAGTTTCTCCATTGTTCCTCTGTCTCTGCTGGGAATGAGTTCCAGATGTGACTGGAAGTGCTTCAGACCTTTTTTCTTACATTTTTTGTTTTCTTCTGAATATTCCCCAGCTCAGCCAGATCATTCTCAGGTGTTTCCACAGTGCATGTGAAAATGAGCAACGGAGCTCGTGTGCAGCAGTTTTAAGGCATCGTACACACCTTGAATCCCCTCTGTGTGCACAGTACAAAGAATACAAGTACTCACACTGAATGAGTCCCATCTGTATGCACGAGTCACCTGTGGAGTAGTTCTGGCGTGCTCTGTGTATGGTAGGCTTGTTGCACATATGGCATACAGATGTGTAGACCTCTGTCCAGGAAATCCCAGACAGAAATTTGGGAGTCCTAAATAGGGGACAGTTCTGCATTCATGTATGAACACTATTTCTTGCACGTACTTTATGTACCAGTTGCCTCAACAAGACTACTCCATATTTATGTTTCTGCAAAACTGGAATATATCTTTATAGACAGGATTATAAAATAAGAATGAAAAGAAAGGCTAATAAAGTAATCCAGTTTAGTTGTTGTTATTCATGGTATGGCTAGAAACAAATTCTTCAGATTTTCTTACCCGGTATTTTTACTTGTAGTAACTGTGACATTTATCAGTCTCTGCAGCAAGTTTATTGGAGAAGAATGTCAGTAAGTTAATTAATTAATCCATTGTAAACTACATGTCAGTAAACTACATAGTTTTATTTTATGAAAACATTTGGCTTTAACAAGTGTTGGCATGTTCAAAGAGCTTAATGCAAAGTGCTTGATTACCTAATTATTCATGAATTTATAAATATTGACTAATTATTAAAAATCTGAGATATGAAACAGAAATTAAAGGTACTTTTAAGAGTTACAGGCTAATCAATGGCAGGCTTAGCATAAAAATATTCAATTTTCAATTGAATTTATGTTTATTATGCTTAATTTTTTGTTCTCTGGAACAAATAATTAATATAGTTTCCATTTTGTTTCAAGTAAGCTTAGCTGAAGAGATTCATAATCATATGCATTTGCAGATCTATTGCATAATTCATTTTCAGGGTTCCAAACTCGGAGGAGAGTTTGGAGTTCCTCTGAGACTTCAAAAAAAGTATTATCTGACAGCAAAATTTGCCCAAAGATTATTAGTTCTTAAAATAATTTTTATAATGTCTTTTATGAAAGAGATAGTAAAAATAAAATAGTATGTTACACTGACTGCAATGGCTTGGGAAAGTTCCCTATGCTGTTCTTGATGCAAACATATTCCTGCATGGTGAGTGGAGAACACATTAAATTGCAAGGTGTTGGGGGAATAATGCTATGTCATAATATTTGTTCTCTCTTAGTTTCCTATACATCCTTCTTAATTTAGAAAGATGTCTTTTTTCATTACTATATTTCATCATTTTAATATGGGGGTTGAGGTTTAGAAAATTATTTTTCAACAAATAAACCTGAGATTTTTCTGCATTGAAAATTTGTTTTGTCAAGTGACACTCTTCAGAGAGGTGTGGTAAAGCATTAGGATAAATTCAGTGTTCTTTCTACTAAGAACTTGTTCCGAGATACATAGGTATCTGCACTATCTGAGGATGTTCACAACGGCCTGTCCACCAGCAGAGGTGATGGGATTAATGGGAAAAAAGTTCATATAACTTTGTAATTAAGCACTGTAGTATAGTGTTTGTACACATGAAGACTGAATGAAGGTTATGTGATTAGCCTCAGTACCTCCATATAACAGCATTTGACCCATTGAGTTTTTAATGTATTTTGAAAAGTAAATGGGGCAGGTGCATGCTAAAGCTGCCGGCTACCCTCACCTGGCTCTCACACAGTTCAGCTGTCATTTCCATTCCAGTGTGATGATCTATAACCTGTGTGCTGCTCAAGCTGGGCTGCAATGAATAGCTCAGTTGGAAGAAGGAAAGGTCAGCAGAGACACTGAGACCCACTGAGTCGCCCAGGACCCAGCTGTACTGCTACCAGAGACCCTTCCACCCTGGAGGGGTGTGGCACCTATTGCCAACACCATACATGAGGTTTGATATGGATCATTGCATGAAGATTTTTCATCCCCTGCCATAAGTTTTTGTGCTCCCAGCTAGAAAGAAAACTGAATATACATGTCCAGTTCTGGCAGTCTTGTATCTGGTCTGTCCATGTTCTGAACTGAGCAGCTGCACTGTGCATTGCTTGCCTAACAGAGCACAAGGATTGCTCCCTACCCACAGGGCTTACTGAGGTCTGATGCAGCACTGCAGTAGTGGCTACTACATATGACCATGCACAAACACCGTGAGCTTGGTGTGGAGGTAGAGCAGGTCCTTACCTGACTACAGCTGACAAGCCACTGCCTGTAGCTGTTTGAGCATGAAAGGGCAAATGAGGAAGTTACTACTCATGGATTTGGAGTACCAGGGAAAGACTCAGACTTGCTTTTGGTAGGAAAAGAGCCTGTTCTCTTTATTCCAAGACAACCACCAGAAGAATTTTGGCACCAAGGGTGCTAATCTTTTTTCTTCCTGTTAATTCAAAATGTAGCAATTGAGTATACTGTACCAATTAGAGTATAAATTTAGGATTTAAAACCAATGGGTGGGAATAGAGTGAGATTGCCCTTAACTTTTCAAATTCTCTATTGTAAATACATCCCTGTGAGGTCTTTCTAACAACTGCAGCTTCCTCAGGCATGCTCATCAGGCCATTGCAACCACACAGCACCACCAGTGCACACTGGTGCAGGAACATGCCAGCAGTGTCTAACTCTGGGACAACATCAGCATCCACACCAGCCCGCTGGCCTCTACTGCAGGCAGGCACCATCACATTCATAAAATCCTTTTAAGGGCTCATATGCCACTGCATCTGGCAGACCCGGGGAGTAAACACAGCAGTCTTTCCTTTTTTTTTCCCCATGCTGAAGAAGTGACAGGTGTTTAATATTTGGGACAGTTTTGTTCTCAGGCAGACAAACCACTCCTCTTCTTTCCTCTTACTTTGATTTTGTGGGCTAGGTGGGGATGGGAGTGGTACCCCCTCTTGTGGAATATGTCTTTCTAGGAATTTGTCAGTGCTTTAGTATGAAAACCATCATTACTTGAGAGTACTGATTTTTTTTCCACGTTAATTCTGTGTTTCTGAGAGTTATCTTGGAAAAAAATTACCTTTCTTTTAAAATTTCCAAGGATTTTCCCCTGCGTAACATCAAAAACTGTAAACTGCACCAGTGAAAAGCAAGAAATACACTGAGGCTTCTGTTAACATATGTTTATTCGTACAGGAAATCTGCAAATGGTCTGTATTTCTTAGGGTGACATTTTCAAAGGTTATTTGCCTGTCAGGGTTTCTCAGGTAGAGACTTGAGACAAGCATATTTTCACACTGACAAAAGCAGTTTATTTTTATACAGCAATTTGAATATTTGTAAATTTCTACATTATGTTTTGTGAAATTAATTTCCCCTAGATAAAAAGTTTGTATCTAATTAAATTCAGCTAGTTCTTTGTTCATCCGTCTATTATTTCTGGGACTGACACCTTTTTCTCTGTAGATAAGGTATACATTTAAGCATAAGTCGTCTTTCTCTCTGGATAATGTATTTTAAAATAGCACTTACAACTATTGAATTTAGTTCAGACATGATATTGAGTTACTTTATGAAAAAATTACTATTCCATTAATAGGTTTTCTTCAGAAGATTGTGAAAATATTATTTTAATACAGCTTTTTAATTCCATACTAGCCTCTGAATCTCACAGAGATGCAAACAAGCCATATTTCTAAGGAGAAAGAAATTAAGTACTTCCTTTTATAAATTATCTTACCAGACAGGTACTGTTATGTTCCATTTTTTATCTTCTTTATGATCTTAAATTTATTTTTTTATTCAGAGCAAAAATTGCAAGACTGAAGGTCCATTTGCAAGTCTGCTTTTAGATTCCTGCATAGGGAGTAGCAGTGATATGGAAGAAATAGTTTGTCATCCTTACCTTTCAGGGAGAAAAATATGATTTGACCATGAGCTAGATCTGTTACTGTAGCATCCCATTCAGATGAAACTGGGTCTTGAAACCTGTGGCACTGTATACTGGGCAGAGGCTTCTGTGTCTCCGGTTTAATTCACCAGGATGTTTGCTGCCATGGCAGCCAGCAGCATTCACTGCAGTAGCAGAGAAGAGCCATATATCTGGGAATGCAGGTTGAATACTAAAATGTAAGGAGGCTTGTGCAGAGCTTTGCTTCAGTGGTTAATTTTGTCTCTTTATTGAGCTCTGACGTGGAGGCTGTACTTGCAGTTCTGTGTCAGCCCATCTAAAGTGAAGAGCTGTGCACTAGGATCAGTCATGAGCTGGTAAGAGGTGGGGAAAAGCCGGAGACAGTACTTGTGCCTACTTTGGATTTCAGAAGGCAGCAGCTGTAGAAAGAGATGCAGGCCCACCACTCCGATGAGACTGGTGATTGGATGAAGAGGGGAAAACACAGTTGGCTTTTGGGATTACTTCTGTGCTGGAGCAGAGTGTTTGATCAACTCTCTTTTGCTTGAGAGAAATCTAAGTGAAAATGACTGTAAGTACTGCAGATTAATGTGATGGGAGAGAAGTGGCTTAGCAGAAACAGCAGCGTAATTTTAAAGAAAATGACTGTGCCTGTCTAGTCAGTTACAGTATGTACACTGCATGTTTGAGCTGTGCTGTTCGTTGTGAGTGCAAGTATGTGCTGCCTAGGATGTACAGCATGCAGTGATGCAGGGACCACCTCCTGGATCTTTCAGGGGAGCTGAACTGCTACCTATCTCAGAAATATGAAATCTAACTGAGCTGAAGCCCAGCCAGAAGGATGCAGCGATCTGCTGAATTGTCAGTGTTTAAAGGCACAGAGGTTAGAAGAGGGTGTGTTCGTCTTCAGAAGCAGAAGTCTCTAACCAATCTCACGCTCATCAGTGAAGGGGAGAAGAGGCGATATTCATACAGGGAGAACTGGTTTGGAAACGCCTCCAAGTCCAACCAGAGTTACCAACAGCAGGAGGCAGAAGCTGGGTACAGAGGCCCCCTTTCCAAGGCACTCTCACAGTCGGTGCACTCTCTCTGCCACTCCAGCCTTACCACATCCCAAGCATTTCAGGGGATACTACCTGCTGGATACAGGACATCCAGGAGGTCAGGAGACTGGCATACTGGTGAAGGCTTTCAGATTGACAATGAGGAGAGCAGAAAATCAGATGATGAAAATGCATCGTGCACATCCCGTTTCCCCAACAGGATCTGGGCAGAGGAGGAGGAGGAGGAAGGGTGCTTGCGTGAAGGGACTGCACATCTGGATGAAGATGTCATAATAACAATGCTGGGCGACCTAGAACAGGTCCTTTATACTGATATTTTAGGTAAGTTGACTTTGGCTTGACATCGGGAAGGGCAGGAGGAGAACCAAGTGTTAGCACATATCTTCATGGAGCAAATTTTTTGTCTTGACAGTGATTTCCCGAGACAGAACTGGGTTTATTTGCAGTAGTATGCAAAAATAGGGTCTAGCCATTTCTTCTTTGTTTGCTTACCCTGACCTCTTAAGACTATATGAACACAAATGTCTAAATTGCTTTTGATGGGTGCAGGGGCAGCACCAGCCTGTGAATAACTGAGCATAGTTTGCTTAGCTTTTTGAAAAATAAGGTGAAACATTTCAGTACTATTAGTTTATTCTTAAATAATTTTGTTTTAATGGCATTTGTTCTCATTAATTTGAAATTTATATTTTGAATCCATAATTTGGGTAGGACAAAAGATGTCTTGGCCTTCCTACAAACTGTCCCTCCATTATTTCTTCCCTGACCCTGCTGCTGATAATTTCACCACTATATATGGAATTGTAAGTGACAGGGTTTCAGTTTAGTCTAAATAAATAGCTTTGTTTTATCTGTGCCAGTGAGTATTTCAAGTCCACAGCCATAGGTGCTTCAAAAGGCTTCTGTGTTACTGGCTTTACTTTTCATCTCTCAGCTTTTTATAAGAGTGCTCAAAGGGTTCATTTACAAAGCTTTGTTCTTCAGCCAGTCAAATGGTAGAAGTGGCTGCTTGCTTTTCGAAGGTTATATAGCATGTGTCTAGCCTAGAGCTTCTTGCTGGTGGATATGTTATCCCTGATTGTGTTTAAACATTCAGGATAAAAATTTTGCTGTATGTAGTGTAAAAAGCTGTCATCTCAAAATAAGAAAGCAACAAGAATTCTCTTTGTATTCATACCTTTTATTATTAGACTGTACCAGTAGGTTAAAAGGGGCTTCTCCTAGAGATTAGAGCATTGCTAGCAAAGGAGACTGAGTTCTCACCTGCCCCTGCTCCTCTTCAGCTGCATGTCACTGACAAATCGTTGTTCTCTTGTAAGTCTCAGTTTCCCCACTTACAGAGTAAAATTGGTACTTTCCTTTGTGAATGGAGTTAATATCTAAGAGTGGACAATTGCCTGGGGAAGATGTTGATTATTCGTAAATCCTTTTACGAAAATTAGAGAATTGAAGGAATTGTTATTCTGCCATTTCCTTTGGGCTGTAATTATATATGCAGAAGTACAGAAATTAGAAGTACAGAAATGGTTATGAAACAGTATTATTAAATGTGAAATTATTGGGGAGCTTCAGAAATGTGAATGTAAAAGTTTAACCTAGGTATTCAGTGATTTCTGCAAAACTCTGTTTCTGTTTATTTTGATTTCCTGTGAATGTATCTTACACAATGGAAGAAATCAATGTGTTCTGCAGAACTTTATTGGGGGAACCTGTAATAGTTCACTCTTTATAGGCAAAAATTTGGGGACAATATTTTGGAATGGTTGACATGAATTATAAAACTACAAATTATTTGAGCAGATTATATTTCACAGGGTCAATAGAATACTTGCACTGGTCTTTCTTGTAAGAGGAACAGAATTTTGACCAAAATTTCAGGATACAATGGTTTTAATCTTATCCCAGCCCCCCCATGTGTGAAACAGAATGGCTTTTCTTCATACCAGAATCACTTTAGATAACAAGATAGGGATAATTTCTGATGTTGGGGCATCAAAATATGGCTAGACTCTGTGATAGCAACAAGGTGTCTGGAGGAGTCTGGGATGCCTTTAAACCTGATCCTGATGCAATAAGCACAATAGTGTCTCCCCTAGCAGGCATGGTGTAGCCAGTTTTCAGAAAAAATATGCATATTCATCATCCCTATGGTCCTCTGTACAGAAGAAGGCTTGATGTGGATGGGGACTCAGAATGCTGTCCTGAAAATGTAGAATCTTGTACTCGGTGCAGAAAATTTCTCTGTTGTCATGTTCAACTGTTTATAATTTCTGACTTGATCATCCATAGTATAGCAGGAGTCCATTGATATGGCCTTTAGAGAATGATGGAAAGAAAAAAGAACAATTATTTTTAAAGCACTCTAATAGTTTTGAGGGGTTTTTGTGTAGTGCTTGTGGTAGTTTAATGTAATAAAACTTCAGTTGTAGGGGGTTTTTTTAGTAAAAACTTGTGGAAAGGTTTTGAAATTACTCTTTGTATCACTGGGATCAGAAGAGATTAGATCTCAAACTTTTCACCTTTACAGGATAAAATAACACTAATTTTATGATATAATTTGTCTGAAAGTGAAATATTCTTCACCGTGAAAATATATTTTGGCAGTTTGCCATATATGCACCTTGTAGTTAATGTATTACATTTATACCTTGAGGCTTTGTTATGCTATTTACTGTGCAATACATATTAAAAAAGACAGTGGCTGTCATTTTTGCTGCAAGAATTTGCAGTGTTAACATACAAGCAAAGGACAACTGACAAGGATAAACAAGGAAGGAAAAGGGCAAAGTCACTGTAAAATATGAATTGCAATCTGTTCCTCAAATAAATATAAAGGTGAAGTATTGCTCTGTCTTTAATTCTGCCTGCTTAGACCGTGGAATTTGTCTTTCTCTGCAAGCAGTTTTCTTGTATCAACAAACTACTCTTTCATCTCTGGTTTGCGGCAGTGCAAGTAACAGGTCCTGGATCTCCCCCATATAAGTATTGTGGCAGGAATATAAAGTGCCCCTGGAAGTCAGTTGAGTGCATTTGGCAGAGGGGGGAAAGCAAAGGGCAAAGGGACAGTGAGGAACTGAGTGCACCATAGACAATTTTCCAGAGGCAGGCAAAGACTTGGAACTGTCTGGACTTTAAAAAGCAGTTTCAATCTAATAGGATGTAATGGTCTTCAGCTTAGCCTGGACATGAGCCCTTTCACCTCACAGGAATCTGTAAGGTGATGCAGAAACTTCTGCAAACAGTACGTGGGATCCATGGGTACGTTGATCACCAAGGGACTTCACTGAACACACTTAGCTTGAAACACAGGAGCAGTTATAATTTCAATCTGAGTGTGAATGCTTGCATCCTATAAGGTACTACATGTAAAAATGCACACAGGTAGTGTATTTTGTGGAGCAGAATATTGTGAATAGATATGGCCTCAGGGTGTGGCTTAAGAAGATGGAGAGTTTGGCATTGTTGGGACTGTAACCCAGTTTCTTGTTTCCATCCTGTCCAAATGTTGTTCCCACTGTCAGTTCCATGGTGCCAACCCAGAAGTTTGTGGATTTCAGGATAATTAAACCACTGAAGAATTTATTTGGGGTGATAAAATAGGCAATCATCATTTCCTGAAGGACTGTTTGGGTGCAACAAAGAGGACAGAAGACACAGCCAGAGCAGAGTAGTTGGGAAAACCTCAAACTGGCATTGCTATGAAAGTTAGCTTGACATTGAGCCACAACTGCAGAGTTTGTTGTCAAATACTATGCATCATTTGTCTATTGAGGAAGAAATAAAGGTTATATGGATTGTCTATAAAATAATTTATTTCCATTTAATGTCAGGAGTTGAGATTTTTCTTAACTGCCATCAGAGTGTTTGGATGATAGGACCTGGACTGCAGAAGAGGGTAGAGTTCAGTTTGTCAACGAACTTAAAGGCTTCATCCTTTAGTCAAAACTCAATATTAAGGAGCTTAAGTGACCCCTTGTTCAAACAAATTTTGCTTCTCCAGATCCTCCCCTATATTTGAAATAAATGTCACTGTATATGTTAAGCTAATGTGTTTTGTAAACTATACTTGTAGTTCAGCTGCAAGTCAGTCTTTTTCCCATGCCTTTGAACAGATGTTGTGTTGAGATCTTTTTACCTTACCAGAATGTTGTTCTGTAGGACTTTTTTTTTGGCTTTGTTTTTTCAGAATGCTTTGCTAAATATAGATTTTTCATTACTTCTGGTCCCATGTCGAATATTTCCCAGTTCTCTGTCCCACTGAACTTTTTTTGCAAGCTCTGCATTAAGATCTCCCCCTTTCTTTTTCCCATTTTATCTGCTGAGCAAAGGATATCATCTTTCTTTTTTTAAACTCCTTTCCAAACATTTCCCACTTGTTCTGTCACTTAGATGGCACTCCATGCTTTACCTCAGAGACATCAACGTTGTTGAAATTATATCTTGTAAACTCACATACAAACCGGGGGGGAGAGAAGGTGGCAACAGAATGAGAAATACTGCAACTTGACAATATATATGTGCAAATATGAAATATCATCCCTCTATATGGTATTTTGCCTCTGCTTGCATTTCTGATCTGTATTTTTGTATGATGTTGAGGATAAATTAACCAGACTATCTCTTGTTATATACGTTCAAAGATGAAACAGTTTCTTGATGTCATAAGGATTCTAAAATGAGGTTAAAATCTTGTTCTGAATGAGAATCTGAAATCTAGAGTTAAATATTAAAGATAGTTTTAGTGGTTATGCAATATCATTCTTGCTGAGAACATTTGCAGAATGAGGAGTAAAATAAACTTAACAGGTTGATGTATGACATGAAATTTATCATTAATAGAGTCAAAAAGAAATTATTTGCACCTCAAGTTCAGCATTGTACATGGAACTATAATAATGGTGTTTGTCAGCCTTTGTTCAACAGATAGGGGACATAGCCTAAATCAGAACATGAGCCTTGAGCAAATCAGTGATTTTTGTCACAGAATTTCTTTTGAAATTTTCTTATTATTCAAAACTAGAATGAACTAAACTTCCTTGATCTATGAATTTGCTAGAAAACATGCATTTTTGTTTCTTCATGTATGACTTTCGGAGGTTACTTTGAAACTTATGTTTTTCTTTTGCAACATATATATAATTTTTTGAGGGTTTTTTTGTTTGTTTGTTTTTAATTTATTTCTAATTGTGTGAAGTAACCATTGTTCAGGATGCTCCAAGTGAAGTTCTGTGAGCTTCGTTATTCAAGATACCAGATTAGCTTTTCACAGTGGACTCGAAGGTTGATAAAACCCGTAATTGTGTAAATGATGCATGTGCTTTAGTGTTCAGATTTGTATCCCTAGAAGCGTATTTTATTTTATCCCATACGAAGAATAAGGTCCTCATTCAGGAAATTATTACAGTTTAGGAAAGATGTTTTAAGTGCCTGACTTAAAGAGTACTTTGAAATAGCTTGGATGTTAAGTGCATACTGAAGAGGTGTTTTAAGAGTCATCCCAATTCTTTCCAGACACAGATTTACTGTGGCTTTTTTTCCTACTAAATAGTGTAAACTGTCAACAATAAAAAGGGACTTTGTAACGTATCAGGTGGTCTGGGGCTGCCTTGATTACACAGGATAAAAATCCCAACACTGAAATCTGAGTTTCATTAATAGATTTGAGCCCTAACAGGAATACTTCACCAGGACTCTTTTCAGTGAGTTTTTTATATACCACATATTATTTAAAAGTGTATATGTGTTTTATTACTGAAAGGATGAAGATTTATTTTTTTAAAAGATTAAAGGGATAGACCTATTTAAAATCATGTGTGTATTATGTGAATACATGTGTATATTCTATTAAACCTTATAAACTCATGCACCTTAAAGTGTATGCCACTTTTGCTGTTCTATTCCAGGGGAAGACCCTGAAACAAGAAGAATGAGAACTGTAAAGAATATAGCAGATCTGAGACAGAATTTGGAAGAAACCATGTCCAGCCTTCGAGGGACCCAGATAAGCCACAGGTATACTGGTTTTGTGTAGACTGCAATAAAATAAGGACCATTGGAGAGAATTACTAGTGAATGAATGAATGAATGAATGAATGAATGAATGAATGAATGAATGAATGAGAGACTTGCAAGGAAAAATTAACTATGGCACTAACTATACTGCTTGTGAGACTGCCTTAGCAACTTACATGTGACTTTAATTTACTGTCAAAATGTCTTATACAATCATTCACAAAGATAGTTATTGTTTCATATACATTTACTTAGAAGCCTATAAAATTTATTCTACATTATTTAATAAATAGAGGTTAGAATCATAGGAAAAACTAGTAGTAAAACTGTTTAGTTTGGAAAAGACCTCTAAAATCACCAAGTCCAACCATTAGTCCAGCACTGCCAAGTCTACCACTAAACCATGTCCCCAGGTGCCACATCTACAAATCTTTTAAATATCCCCAAGAATGGTGACTCAATCACTTCACTGGGCAGCCTGTTCCACTGCTTGACAACCTTTTTTATGAAAAAATTGTTCCTAATATCCAATCTAAACATCCCCTGATGCAGACCATTTCCTCTTGTCTTATCACTTGTTGTCTGGGAGAAGAGGCCAACCACCACCTGGCTACAACCTCCTTTCAAGTAGCTGCAGAGAGCAATAAGTTTTTCCCTGAACCTCCTTTTCTCTAGACTAGACAATGCCAGCTACCTCAGCCACTCCTCATATGACTTATTTTCTAGGAACCTTCATTCAATGTCTTTCTTGTAGTGAGGGGCCCAAAACTGAACACAGGGTTCAAGATGCAGTTTGAACTGATTACAGAGGAACAATCATTTCAGTGGCCCTGCTAGCCACGTTATTTCTGATACCATTGGCCTTCTTGGCCACCTGGGCACGCTGCTGGATTATGGTCAGATGCTATTGACCAGCAGCCCCAGGTTCGTTTCTGATCACTGAATCACAGGATAAGCTAAATCAAAAGGGACCCACAAGGATCATTGAGTCCAACTCCTGGCTCTACACAGGACCATTCCTAAGAGTCACACTATGCGCCAGGCAGCTTCCCAGCCGCTCTACCCCAAGCCTATAATGCTGCCTAGGGTTGTTGTACACAGATGCTAGACCTGGCACTTTACCCTATTGAACATCATACCATTGGCCTTAGCACTTCAATTTAGCCTGACCAGATCCTTCTGCAGAGCCTTCCTACCCTCCAGCAGATTAACACTCCCGCTCAACTTTCTATCATCTGCAAAGTGACTGAGGGGACATTCAATTCCCTCATCTGGATGATTGATAGATATTGAATAGGGCTGGCCCAAATATTGAGGGGCATACACAAGCACATGTGTGCACATAGTGAAAAAACACATACACACACTCACACACACAGAACTTTTGAAAACAAATATAAATTCCTCTAGTCTTTACTTTTCCTGGTTTCTCAGCAACAGAGAAAGCACAGTTCACCGATTTCTCCATTCTGTTTGTCAGCACATTGGAGACAACTTTTGACAGCACTGTGACAACTGAAGTGAATGGGAGAAGCATACCAAGCTTGTCCAGCCGATCGACCCCAGTGACTTGGAGGCTGGGACAGGCCAGTCCTCGGCTGCAGGCAGGAGATGCCCCGTCCTTGGGTGCTGGTTATCCTCGCAGCAGTGCGAGTCGCTTCATACACACAGACCCTTCTCGATTCATGTACACCACCCCACTTCGCCGAGCAGCTGTTTCTCGCCTTGGAAATATCTCACAGATCGACATGAGTGAGAAAGGAAGTGGTGATTTGGACATATCCTCTGAAGCCGATGTTGGTGGCTACATGAGTGATGGAGACATTCTTGGGAAAAGCCTGAGGACTGATGACATCAATAGTGGGTAAGCAGCACTTTTTCTACATTTGATTTAATGCATGATTGTTAGGTTTAATAGGATTTTTCTAAAAAAATCTGGCAAGTAGAAGTTACATTACATTTGCAATATTAAAATATACATATTTTAAAAACCCTCTAAGCTGCCAGTGATACTCTGAACTGCCTTCAGTTTCTGTTCTTCTCCTTTAACAACAAGATGACTTTGCTGTGAACTTTGATAAGAGCTTTGACGGGTAAATTTGATTACTTACTGGAATTTTTTAGTTGTCTGGTAAACTATCATTTTGCACTGCTTTCTCTGGGATGGGACTTCTTTTGGTATTTTTGTTTTGTTTGAGATGGTAGATATGACATTGGATCCAGCTGATGAAAAGCAGTTGCCGACAGCACTGAATTTCTGTGTTTCCATTTCAAATATTGTCCAATATAATCTGTATGATAGACTTTTATTGCAGTTTTTCAACTATACCTATAATCTGAGCAGTAGGAATATCTTTCCATAAAAACTTAGATCAGTTACTCTCTTAGGATATCCAGGAGGGAGAATCACAATTTTTGTTTTTATTTGCATAATCGAGTGACTTTGGGGTACTGCATTCCATGTGTTTCAGATTACTATTCAACAGTTCTTGTCTCAGTCTTGGAACACAAATCACTTCACTCCTATGTATGTTAGAACTCTTAAAGCATCATTAAAAAAGAAAAGACATTACGATTTTACTCATGCTTCAACTACTGTTGAACATGCTTCAGTGCTGCTGTTGACATCTCAAGGCTGCTTGGTGATCTAATCTCTTAGTCTGAAGTATAGCTATGATTAGAGAATAGTGGCTGATGAAACTGAACATGATATGTTCCTAAAGGCAAGTCTAAGTCTGTGATCAAAGGTCTCTCTAGAGTAGTGTCTCACCTCAAGCACCATCTAAAGATAGTGCTTCTAAAGATTTCTAGAAAAAGCTTGACTATAAAGAAAGCATATTCCTATATCTCCTCGGTCCACTGTCTCAGTGATCCATGTATGGAACACTGCTGACATGTATGGAACTATGCTGTCCACAGCATAGCATTAGTGACTGTCAAGTAGGATGCCATGTTCATGTGTGCTAGAAAAGAGAAAAGACATATGGAAAATGTGATACTTTAATGTCGGAGGACCTTTTATCTTAAAGGAAATATTAATGCTGTCTTTGACAGATGCATGGTTTTATCTGAAATAAAAAATAAAAAAAGGGAATCCTTTGCAGAGCCTGATAAGTTGTATTAATTAGCTTATCACATTAAAGGATGAATATAGTCATCTTGTGTGACTTTGCATCTGTAATAAGGATGACTCAATAGATAGTAAGCTGCAATGTGCTCAGTTAACATTTTTAGGTGCAGTAAATGTTAAAAACAATTTAATAAACTCTGAAATTTCAGGATTCACTGAGGCATGTCTTATCTCATTTATGCCTCTTCCATTATCAGTTTAATTACTTTAAACACTTGGGGACAGGAATGCAGCAGCAATTAGAAATTAGTGCAAGGAAAGCCTGTTGTACTTGTTAATTCTCTCCATCCAGCTCTTACTTATACAGGAAAAAAAAAATCCCCATAGTTTGGATTGCATTCAAACCACAGCTAAATTTAATACATAATTCTAGAGCTTTGTGATCTACTGGATCATTCAAGCCTAACTAAATGATCTGTCAAAAAGGTCTGAATTTTTTCTTTAATTAAAGGATGAATCTAGTATGTAAGTGTGACTGTTACTTTACCTTTGGAAACATATGTGAAGTTGCCTTCTCCAGACGTGAGATATGAAGGTTTCAGAAATCCTTTGCTGGGCTGAAGGCCAAATCCTACCTGTGCCTAAAATGCCTTCGAGTTTTCTTAAAAATAATCAAAGGAACCCTCTGTGTTTTAATGCACTTGAGGTTACCTTCATCCAGACACTATGTCTTCTCAGACAGGAACTGTCACTCAGGGCTACGCTACCATAAGTTTGCTCTCAAGACCGGCACCTGTTCATCCACCCTTAACAGTGTGGGTGGAGGCAGTGCTCCTGAGGTTCCTGTATTGGCCCTCAGGTCTCTGGGACAGTTGATTTCAATTAAATCTACTCACAGGAACAGGGCCAACTGCTGGAGCAGCATCAGTGTGTGTGCCTTGGCTTGTGCCTGGGAGTCTGTGTAGAGTAACTAAAATTAGATATTTGTGTACTTGGACACACACTTTGACTGAAAGATGGGTTTGAGTGGCACCATTTCATGGCTCAAGGGAAACTTATATTAAAGATTATTGGAATCATGAATGAACTCCAGTAGATCACTTTAGGCATCAACCTAGTGTTGAGACTACACCTATTTCAGTAAGCCCCAATTTTATTTTGAATAGGTTCACTGAGGTATACCACTTTTTTCTGTGTATGTATGCTTCTGTGTTAAGTGCCACACAATATGCATAGTCCTCAACAAATAAATTTATGCTAACTCTGTAGGTACATTAAAGTTATCAAAAAATGCAAAGGAGAAACATAAAATCAAGAGCCTAAGAGGGAAGACAGTTTAACCAGAGGTTCTTTGGGAAAATAATGGACAGGTCTTGAGAGTAGAACAGGCTTGCAATGCTGCTCAGTTATAAGTGCCCAGACTTCTCATAGAAACAATTAAACTGTAGGTAGGTGTTCCAAAAACTATTACTTGTTCCTTGAATTCACAAACTTTTAATGGTTCTCAAGTGAGTAAATAGCAATATACTCCCTGTTTGATTCATTAGACATTCATTGTAATGTGAAGCAGTGAAAACCAAGTAAAGGGAACACAGATAGAAAAATGTTCTTTAATATCATTGAAGGTCTTCAGTGGATGTCTCTTTCATATCTGAATAATTACATCCCAGCAGGGACTACTGATTTAGGTTCCTCATTTCTGTTCCCGCTGGGATGAATGCTATTGAATTTTTCTTTTTTTTCCTTTTTTTAACTGGAGCTATTCTTTGACAACTTAAAACATGCTTAAAATTTTTGAAGATACTTGAGGGCTTCAGTGTAAATATGTTTTAGTAGAACACGCTGGCCTGCGAGCCATCACAGAGAAAGGCAAATGATCCTAGAAAATAGGCAGATAGCCAATCTCCCTGTGCTGGGCACATGAAGTGGGAACATTTAGTAAAAGCCCACCATCTAACAGGACAATCCCTACCTTAAACATTTGAATTTCACAGTCCATTAACTTTAGATACAACGTAGTTGCCAGATGGCTGGATTTCCCACGGCTTGACCATACTTTTTTTTCAGGTACATGACAGATGGAGGACTCAACCTATATACAAGAAGTCTGAACCGAATACCAGACCTAGCTGCCTCTCGAGATGTCATTCAGAGAGGGGTTCATGATGTGACTGTGGATGCAGACAGGTAACAGTGCTTTGCTAAGTAAAAAACTATTTGAGTTTTATAAATATTTGGCATCCTTCATACCTGCTAAAATATCACCATTTTTTTAATATAGAATAGGAAGAAAAAGAAAACTGAGGCTGCTAGGTTTCTGAGCACACAACATAGCAAATACCACAGTGAGTGGAGTAAAAAGACAGTTTCTGATATGGGACAGACACTTAGGAAGAATTTTTTTGTGGAAGATGTAACAGAAAATATTGAGAATCCCACACCTTATTTGTAATTTTGATTTTCGAAATGGGACAGGGTTTTTACATGTTGCCCTATCAATTGATAAGCATAGGGAGAATGCACATGGTCGCAAGGCAACAGAAAGTTCTGTGTGTCTGGTGATATGGGTCAAAACATTCATTTGGAGTTAGCTGAAACCAGAAGCATGGTCTTGTCCACCTGTTTTGCTCTTTGCAAGTATCAGAAAAGTGCAGTACCCTCAAGCAGTGGGAAGCAAGAACTGGGGTTCTATTCCATTGTCTATGTGGTGTGAAAAAGCAACAACTCTATCCTGCCCTTATACGTGTATGTATTGCTGTGAGCATAAAAACATGTTCCCACAATTATGTTGCAGATTAGACAAGTGTTTTGTGTTTCTTTTCCTTGAGCTTCGAGTAGATTCATATAGGTGGCTTTTATCTATGCCTGAGAAATAAAAATTCATAAACCAACTTTTGTAGAACTTAGAGCTATCAGCTCTGAGGTTTTGGTCAGACCATCACAGAGATAAGGAGCAGCTTTGAAATATGCCAGTCTTCAATTTTAGGGAGTTGATTTGAGTCCCATCTTTTTAAAACGAAGTTTCCTTTAGGGAAAAAAAAAATGTATTTAATTACAAAGGGAGAAAAGGTCCAAGGAATGGCTCTGGTTTTATAAACACAGAAATTAGTTGAAGAATTTCAAGAATGATTACCTAGGTATAATATAACTTTTACTTGTCACATTTTCTGATGAAAATATGCCTGTGACACAAGTCAGGAATACTCTGCATTAGTCAAACAGGGTGTCTAGAGAATCATTTACTTAAAAAAGAAGGTTGCTTTAGCTGATGTCATAGCATTTGTTGACCTTGCAGAAAAAGTCTAATTTGTGTAGAAATTCAAATGAACATGGCTAGTTTCTTTGGAATGCAGGCATTGACGTGATGCAAAGACCAGAGAAAATGTGCAGTAGGCGTTTAAGAAAATAATTTGGATACAACTCAGGCAGTAACATAAGGAGAAAATGAGAAATGATGAGAAATGAGATGTGGGCAGGAGGGACTTTTGTGGAGCTCTGTATGTGAGAACCTTAAGCTCAAAGTGGGAGAGAGGTGGAAAATTTAGAAGCTGTCAGTCATGTAATTAAAGACAGAGAATGCCACTAGTGTCCACATTTTTGTAAGTCTCCCTCTCTTTTTTCACCTATGAGTGAAGTTACTAGAGCTCTTCCCACCATGCAATATACCCAGGTTTCAAACTACACACATTTTCTCTGAAAAAAAAAAAGAGGTCCAAATTAAGGAATTTTTAACTTTGTCTTAGTATTCCTCAAGTTCTAGATGCCACTCAAACATTTAATGCTTATTTGTGTTCATGTATTTGTTATTTGTTCTGTATAGTGTGCAGGTACATATGTATTTTGCAGAACAACTATCATCAATTTTCAGTTAATGAGATTGTCCAGCATTTCCCAGTACCTAAATAAGTTTTGGGTAGTTTATTCAACTTTGTTAAACTGGCTAAAAATGTAGCACTGAAAACTACTCCATTGTTTGTGAGTCTATTGTTTGTTAGGTTGTAGAGTAGTGACTTCAAATTTGTCATGAGATTATTCTGGGTCTTGAGTGAAAAGTTGACCAAATTCATGCAAGATAGAAGTCTTTAAAAAATTCAATTCATGTGTATTTGGGGAAGATTTGTATATCTCAACAACTAAAATCTCTATATAGTCCATCTTCATTCTGTATTTGCAGACTGTTCTTGACATTAGCAAACTGCATCAGCATGCCCCAAAATAATTTTTGAGCTTAAAAGTCTACAAATGTGAAGTAGGACTTACTTCAAGTAATGACTATTTTCCCTTACACAAAGAAAGAAAGCTGGATTCCTGTGCTCTTCTAGACCCTCTAAATGTCATTTCACGGAACAAACTATGGTAATATGTAATTAAAAATTCTATCATAATGCACAGGCATGAGGTATTTAAATTATGGCTATTCAGACAATTTTGCCTTTCTCTGACCTTTAAATGCTTTGTTTTTACAAACTTAACCATTCTTTGTTGACATAGATTTTTTTTTTTATGTATATGTTACTCTTTGAAAAAGTAGAAGTTGCTTAGAAGTGGAAAATGTAAATGTTTTTATGAGTTCTCATGGTAATAAAACACATGCTTACCAAAGCAAGTCGCAAAAAAACTGTTGTACGTCAAACACACACACCCAAAAAATTATTTATGCAGATATTCAACAATGTTTGTCACATTTATGGTGTGAAATCAAGTGGAAAAACCTTTAGAGATTGCTGAGACTCTCACGTTTTGGTCCTTCACAACAGTGTGGATACTTAAGATTTCATCTAATCTCACATAGCATTTTACAACTCTTTTTTCTGCTCTGAACAAAAAATAATAGGGTTTGTGACATGCTTCAGAGTATGCCTTGCCACTGGTATGATTAACTTCTGTGAAAGAGGATTATTCTTCTCTCTATCATCCTTGTAGATATGTGAAGGAAATATGCATTTTCCTGTGGTATCATTAGTGTATACCTTTTTCATAATTGGCATGATTTGCCCTGGCCTTTCTGTTGTAAAGGACTCTACTGACATCTCTTTTCAGGCAGATAAGAAATTATATGCTGCAGATATCTAATTTACATTAGTAAGCAGGAGAGAAGTTCAGTATTTTGTCCATCACTAAAGCAGAAACATTTGATGACAGCAATCCCATGTTCTTCGTGAGAATTCAACTTGAGTTTTCTCTGACAACCTGAATTGCAGCTTCTGCTTATATTTTAAAACTTTTTCTGACAGTACAATATTTTTCAGAGACATGGGCTGGTATTTCCGAGGGTAATGCCACTTCTGGTAAATTTATACTTTCAGACTGATTATGATTTCATGGATAATATAAAAAGACAACCAGGTTCCCAGTTTCACAACACTCAAAATTGGTTTCAGATAGCACCTGCATCTCCATATCTTGCCAAAAAGCAAAGGATTGAAGGATCTTCACGTGGAAACTTAGCCTGAGAGAGCTCATCCAAATAATAATATTAAATTGTTCTTTGAATAACTTCATAAAAAGTTAAATTCGTGAAGGCAACATAAGCCAAGGCTTAAGTGTTGCTTGCATACTGCTCTGTAAAGCATATGAGTGTAGAAGGGAGTACAGCAAGTTTGCTTGTTCTGGGGAAAAATTGTAATGGTTCAGTGAAAAGCTGAAGGGATCCTGTCAGTATCAGAAGTCAACAGTTTCATTCTTGTTTAGACTTTTTTTTCTAATTAGGACTTTTG
>WEIV01015792.1:321-47830 GCA_013390005.1 Calyptomena viridis
AGAACACACATGGAATCCCTGGAACACACATGGCAACCCTGGAATACACGTGGCAACTCTGGAACACACATGGAATTCCAGGAATTCACATGGCAACCCTGGAACACACATGGAATCCCTGGAACACACTTTGTAACTCTGGAAAACGCATGGAATCTCTTGAACACACATGGCATCTCCAGAAGACCCGTGGCAACCTTGGAACACACATGGAATCCCTGGAACACAGATGGAATCCCTGGAACACACATGGAATCCCTGGAACACACATGGAATACCTGGAACACACATGTCAGCTCCCCAACACACATGGAAACCATGAAACACTCATGGAATCCCTGGAACACACATGGCAACCCTGGAACACACATGGAATCCCTGGAACACACATGGAANCTGGAACCCACATGGAATCCCTGGAAGACATTTGCAATCCTGGAACACACATGGAATCTCTGGAACACACATGACAGCTCCAGAATACACATGGAATCCCTGGAACACACATGGAATCCCTGGAACACACATGGAATCCCTGGAACACACGTGGCAGTTTTGGAACACACATGGAATCCCTGGAACACAGATTTTTCCCAGTTTCTGTGCTATTTTCACTCAGCTGTGATTCCCAAATTTTTCTTGCTCAGTGGTGAGGTTAAACTCCTCTTTACTCAGTTCCCTGTCCGCAGTGGTGCTCCATGTGATCCTGCACCCCGGGATTCTGGAACAACCAACTCCCTCTCACTGTAAGAGAAAATCAGGTTCGAGACCACCAGGGAAGGCCATAAAAAAGCTCTGAGGGCTGGAGCATCTCTGTTATATGGATTGAAAGAGTTGGGATTGTTCAGCCTGGAAAAGGCACCAGGAAGACCTGATCGTGGCCTTTTAATAAAAATAAAAATAAGTAATATAAAANCACCAGGAAGACCCGATCGTGGCCTTTTAATACCTGAGAGGAACTTAAAAAGAGAGATGAAAGAAAGTTTTTAGCAGGGCCTGTTGCAATAGGACAAAGTAATGGTTTTAAAATAAAAATAAGTAGTTTTAGACTAGAGAAAAGCATTTTTGTTCACAATGCAAGTGGTGAAACACTGGCACAAGTTGCCCAGAGAAGTGGTTGATGCCTCATCCCTGGAAACATTCAAGGCCAGGATGGACAGGGCTCAAAGCCACCTGATTTAGTTGATGTCCCTGCTCATTGTAGGAGTATTTAACTACATGACCTTCCCAATATTCCAACCCAAACTATTGTACAATTCTAAGGAATGGGAGTGGAGCTTAAGCACCGTGTCTTCTCATCCTAAAAGAATGACCTGAATTTGATCTGTCAAATTGTGCCTCTAAAGGCTGTTTTGAGCACTGTCACCTTAGGATATTTCCTCTGCAAACACCAAAATGATGAGGTCTATTATTTTAACATCAGAGATTTTTATGGTAGAGGTCTCCAGTTGGGCTGGTTCTCCCAGGGACTATTTACACCAGTGGAGAGAAACAGATCCTGATTTATCTCAGCTACGTTGTGCTGGCACTTAACACCCAAAAAACACCAATAGAATTATCTATTTTTATTGTCCCTCATGTTTGTGGGCACATATTTAATCAGATGAGTCCCACCCTTGGTATTTGTGCCCTACCTGAGACAGAAATCATGTGGGTCATGAGGCTCCCTCTGCTCCCAACAAATCCCTGGATCTTTGTCCATCCTTTTGCTGATGGAGGGAGATTTTGGGCTTTCCTTCCAGCAGCTCTTTCCCAGCAGACTGTTCATTCTCCTTGTCAGTCAGCAAATCCAGAGGAAGAGGCATCTCTGACACCAAATTCAATCAAATAACCCATCGGTTGCTTCCATTTAAAGGCTGCATCACTGGAGGTGGGCAGGGGACAATTTTGGCACAGCCACGAGGTGACAGGGATGTCAGAGAAGGCACAGCAACCATGATCTTACTTTACATGGCAAGTTGATAAGCACTGGGACAAAATTCCATCAGGGCTTAAAGTCCTCCTGGATTTGCAGGCAGGAATAAAATAAGCCCTGATGGAACTTGGCACCCACTGAGGGATTGTTTGCTGTGCAGTTCCCTCAGCTCCTGGAATTCCAACCTCGGAAATCCAGGGAGACAGGAAGCCCCCAGGGTCAATTCTTGGGTTTTTTTCAAACATCTTCAGCCCGATATATAATTCCTCAACAATATTCCATGCCTTGGCTCCCCTTCCAGAGCCCAATGGTGCTAATAAAAGTCCCAGAGCAAAAAACAAAAAAAAGGGAATGTTTTCCTGGTATCCAAAGGGAATCAGCTCAGCTGTGAGCTCCCATTTTTGGTGGCATCACACCTCCTTGTCTGATGGGAAACAACATTTTGGTGGTGATTTGTACCCCCAGATCTGTACCTTTCTAACTCCCTGGTAAAAAAAATTACAAGGAAAAAAAAAGTTCTGTTTAATCACAAAAATTTCATTTTGGTGCTGATGTAAATCCTTTTAAAAATAAAAGCAAAGGGTTAAAATGGCACAAGACAGGCACCTTTTTCTACAATTTGCTGCTGTTCACAGCATAAGAGGCTTGAAAAAGAGTTTAAAGCAGTGCTGGCTGCAAAACCAATGTCATAAGATACTGTGGAAATCAGCTGGTAAAACCAAATCCAATATTCAACCCTTAAGCATCTTTTTATTCTCATTGCACTTGCAAATGTTCTGTAAAGACAGAAATTCCACACTCTGGTCTCACATCAGGCAGCTCAGATGATAAATAAAGTCAAGAAATTGTCCTAAATTGACATTATTTCAACTGATCTCTTTAGAACAGCAGATTCCACATCAAGCATCCCCAGGGACGTGGTGCCAGCACCAGAGTTCAAGGAGAATTTGGATAATTCTCCCAGTCACATGGTGGGATTTTTGGGGTTGTCCTGTGCAGAGCCAGGAGTTGGGCTCAGTGATCCTTGTGGGTCCTTCCAACTTGGGATATTCTGTGATTCTAAGGAACTTTGGGGCATCAAATCATGCAAAGATGCCTGGAATGCACAAGTTGGTGTGTTGGGTGACATGAGTCAATAACTGGCTGAGATGTGAATGTCACATCTAAAGGTCTAAATTTGGTCATTTATGGTGTCCAGTGCAACCTCTAAAATACATTTTCTTGCCCTAATTCACCAGCCAGTGAGAGCTGCAGTGGAATTAATTATCTCCCTAAAATCAGGCAATTAGTAGCCTGTTTGCTTGCAGGGTTAATCTCTCAGTCCTAATTTGGTTTTTATGTCTGGTCCCACTCAGACCCAGGTCAGGATTTTGTGTAGGACTCATTCCATCAAAGAGCTGCTCATAGAGGAGGATGGTTATTTAAATTTCCAGCAAAAAAAAAAGCCTTCCAGGAAGGAGAAAAGGAGGGAATTGGTTTGGGTTAAAGGGACTTAAAGATCATCTCATTCCAACCTCAATTCCATGGCCAGGGAAGGTTCCACTGGACCAGGTTGCTCCAAGCTTAAGAACAGGGTAATTTGTCTTTTTTATAACAAAATCTCTTGCTTGGGGTTAGAAGAAGGTGATTCAGTCTCCAATACATTGTCATCTCTTATGATTTTTTATTACATTTCACGATTTTATCACGAGTGTTGTATTATTCATGATTTTTTCCCCTTGAATTCCAGCTCCAAAATTTGAGATGAACGTTTGTTTAATACCCATTGTGAGATTTCCTGTCTGTGGAGACCAACTTGAAAGTACAAGGCCTCCAAAGGTGGATGGCAGATAAAAATCACTTAAAGGTTATTCTGTTGTTATTGCTTTTATTTATTTATTCTACACCGTGATTTTCTGACCTGTCCCAGAATTTAAGAGTGTTTTTCAGATTGTATGTGGCAGCAGGTTGTGTTCAGGCTTCAAGGACTTTGAGTTAATAAAATTAGGTAGAGTTTAAACACCTTCTCATGCTTAGCGTGAGGAAAGGAGAGGTGCTGAATAATAATAAATAGAGAAAAAAAAAATCACACAAAGAGGTGCCAGATCCACTGTCCAGTGAGAAAAAGAGATTCCCAGTAATTATGGACCAGCAAAATTCCCTTTGTTGGGTCCCAGTGAGAGGAAATGTCAAATAAAGAGGGGAAAAAATCGAAAACCCGAGGAATTGATATTTTGGGCTGCAGTTCTCTCACAATGCCCCACTTGTGCCAGATCTTTGTGGTTATTTCAGGACAGAGCAAATCCTCAGTTTTGCTGGAATATTTATTCTACATTTTTTGGCATTTTTTGCTGCAAACACATCTCCCTCCCAGGGCAAAGTGGTTTTATGTCTGATCTGGGCACCAATGAAACTCAAAAGTATTGATAGACAGAGTCCCAAGAGGAGAGGAGGGAGTTAATGATGAAGTTGATGTTCAGCTCTTTGGAAGGGAATTCCTGACTGGATTGAAATGAGTGGCAAAAATCCCACCAGATTTAGCAAGGCCATGAATTCAAACTGTTTTTTAATCATATTCTGAGTGTGGGTTTGAATTTTTAATACATAAAAGTGTACAGAAATGACAGTGGGAGGCACAGAGATATTTCTATATGTATAAATAAAATCAGCTTTATGTTGGTGCATATTATACAGACACATTTATACCTCCTGTATAGATAAAAAATGCATTTCTTTCTTTCATTTTATTATTATTTTAATTTGTTTTACCACACAATGAACCTCAGGAATCATCCAGGATACCTTGATTCCATTTTTCCTCATTATTCCTTCAAACGAAATCACGTGGAGGATCTGACATCCCATTTTAAAGCTTTATTTATATCCCATAGGAAACAGGAACAAAACTCTCCTGATTTTCCAACAGAGCACAATCCAGATCTGTTAATCAGGAATCTGGTCTGGAGAGGTCTGGCTCCTCTCTGAGGTGAGTGGAGGATATTTTGGGGCAGAAATGAGAATCTCAATTCACTGTAGAGGACAAAATAACTGAGCCTGAATGTGAGAACAGCCAGAAATCCTGAACAGCATTAATGAAACATCTGGAATATCCTCCCAACAAACCACGGGATCAAAGGCTGCAGGAGCTGTTGTTATTTTCGAGTTGTGCTAACAAGAGGAAAAGCATTTCCCAGCTAATGGCTCCATTCACATGAGGCCAAATATCCTTCTCAGAGCTGCAGGAAGCAGAAATATTCCTGATATTCATATTTATGATCTTTTCCAGGGTAAGAGCCACGATGGCTCTTGGTTAAAGGCAGGAATGACACTCATTGCAGGTGTTTCTACTGAAATACTCATTAACACTCTAATTGTGCTCTTTTGGCATAAACAACATTTCCATCCTGTCCCGGGCTCCTGGGAGAGAACAAAGTGATTCCAGAGAGCAGCTCTGGGCTTTCCAACCTGACTGAGGAGAAGCTGGACTTTCCTGCTCAGGGAAGGCCTTTGGAATGTGTGTCTTTGTCCTGGGATAAAAATGATGCTCCAGAAGTGTCACTAATTATTTTGCAGCCAGGGGTTCAAGTGAATAAAAACCATGGGATGTCTCCAAACATCCTGATTGAGGGGAGACCTTTTCGCTCTCCCCAATTCCCTGACAGGAGGTTGGAGCCACATTGGGATAAGGATCTTCTCCAGAGTAACAAGTGACAGGATGAGAGGTCTCAGGTTGCACCAGGGGAGGTTTAGATTGGACATTAGGGAAATTTCCTTCATGGAAAGGGATGTAAAACATTGGAAGAGGCTGCCCAGGGAAGTCGTGGAATCACCATCCTTGGAAGTGTTCAAAAAACATGTGGATGTGGCACTTGAGGACACAGTTTATTGGTGAACATGGTGGTGCTGGGCTGGGGGTTGGACTTGATGATCTTAAAGATCTTTTCCAGCCTTAATGATTCCACGGTTCTTCCCTTGGATGAGATGGGGAACCAATGTCTGAGCAGGGGGTAAATCCCAGACACTAAAATTTCCTTTTCTCTATGAGGAGGTGACTCGACCAACAACCCGAGATGACTCTTCTCAGAACTTCTGAGAAGTTCTCAGAAGTTCTCAGACTCTTCTGTCCCAAATATGACAGAAGGTTGGAATGAGATGATCTTTAAAGTCCCTTCCCACCCAAACCATTCCAGGATTCTGGGATTCAATGATTCTGGGATTCTATGATTTTATTTCCACTCCAAAGTCTCATCACTTCTGGCAGTTTGATGAGTTGTGGGTGTGCACAGGAGGTCACCTTGCTCTGAGACTTAGTTATGAAGGTTAAATTCCTCCATCCAACCCATAAAATATTAATATGGATTTTTCTTACAATTTCCTTACAGTTCTGCATTTCTTACAGAAAGAAAAAGGTTCAGAAACTCAAACTTACCATGTATTTAAAATGAAATAAGTGGAGAGTAAAGTCAGTAGGGTTATTGTAACCCATTGTTACCTCTGTGCAGCTGAAATGGTGGAAAAATACATATAAATACCCCACAAATTATTTAAACACTCAGGGGGTGGTTTAATGGAGTTGGTCCAAGTGGCTCTGGATGCTGGAGATGGATCCTGTACGAGTGCAGGAATGTTCATGGGAGCAAACACATCTTCAGCACATTAAAATAATACTTTGGGATGTTGGAAAATAAGCTCTACAACGTGTTTCCAGGCTGTGTGTTTCTTTGGGCTCTTGTTCAGGGCTGCCCAGTCCCTTCCCAGCACAGACAACAACAGGACAATCCCACTCCCTGCTCTAGTCCAGCATTTTCCTGCTCTTGGAGCTGCTGGGGTGTCCCAGCCCCCTCATTCCCAGGTAATGGCTAATTGAGATTCCCAGTGTTTCCTTTCCTTGCTCATTCCACATTCATCCAGAGTAGCTTCCTTTCAAAACTCATTAGTGGCATTTATCCTCATTTAAATGAGGAGAAGCCACAAAGGTAAGAGATACAGATGGCACATTGTCTGTGGAGAATCGTTAAAACTTGGAGAAGATTAAAAAAAAAAAAAAAGAAAAGAAGAATATTATGCTGAGGAGATAAAAACTCCCACAGCAAATTATCTGGGGGAGAAAGAAAGACAAAGGTTTGCTGGAAGGCAGGGCTGGCTCTTGGGAAAAGTCAGGCAACCTCTGATGGAACAGAGGGGGAATATGCAGAGAGAATTTTACCTCTCAGAATGACAAGAAAAGGAAAAAACAGAACAAAGCGATGAAAGAGATGGGAAGGGAAGAGTGAGCTGATGAGCTGGGGAGCAGGAGACCTGTGGGAAGGGAAGTGGTGCTCAAAAAACTAAGTTTTTTTCAAGATGTGGGACCTGGCAGTGTTCCCAGAGCCCGAATCCTGCCGTTTTGGCCACTTCCTGGCTCAATGTCCCAGCAAGGCCAGAAAGTGCACCAGGAGGAGCTTTTTCCACTGAGGATGGCAGAGCACTGGAACGAATGCTCTGTGAGGTCATGGAGTCTCCCTCTCTGGAGACATTCCAAATCCACATGGACACATCCCTGTGTCACCTGCTCTGGATGACTCTACCCAGAAGGGTGGGACTGGATGATCTTCAGAAGTTCCTTCCAGCCCTAAATATTCTGGGATTTCAGTCAACCCCCCTGAAAAAATGCACTTGGTACTTCTAAATTCCACCATGATTCTGCTCTAAACTACATCTTTTCCTGCAGGATCCTCCACAAACCAACCACTGAATCCAGCAGTTGCTCTGCATTCCTGTCTGCTCCCCACAATTTCCTGGCTGTGATTTATGTGATCAAACTGTTCAGCTGGCAAGGCCCTGTTATCCCTTAAATTGTTTTCCAGAATATTTGGAAATGACACGCAGAATAAGCAGAGGATCATCCTCTATAGTGGAACCATTCTAGGTGGAGTCATTCCAGGCTGGACAGGGCTTGGAGAAACCTGGAATAGTGGAAAGTGTCCCTGCCCATGGCAGGTGGTTGGAACTGGACGATCTTCAAAGTCTCTTCCAACCCAACTCGTTCTATTTTTTCCAAGATTCCATAATTATGGAGGTCATGATTATCAACATCTTTCCCAGCAGTTGCCTGAGGAAGCTGGGAATTGTGAGTAGGAACTGCCTTCTTACCCAATTTTTTTTTTAAATTTGCATTATTTGTGGATTAATAGACATTGTTTTCCTGATGGCAGGTGAGAAATCCTGGATTTCTGACCTGGATTAGCAGGAGTGATGGATTGAAGAGCTGGTACATCCTGGGTAGTCATTATCCAATGCCCATTTCTAGGCATTTCCCAAATTCCTGCAATGGATTGGTGGATTGCTGTCCATTCTCCCACATTTTTATAGATGTACATGACAAAACTGAGGCAGAGGGAGATTTAAAAAAGGCTTCAAAATTGATACATGGAAAGAAAGGAAAAAAGTCTTGTTCTGACTTATTCTTTGCTACTGCAGGGAAAAGAGCATTTTTCTGCTTGGTTTTGTGGACTTACATATTTCTTATCCTTCCTGTTCTGGGATTTCCTTCAGGTTTTCCAGCTCTGGAATCCCTGACCACAACAGCTCATGAAACTGCTTCGACTCCCAAAGGATGCTGCTCCTGCAACTACTCAGACTAATAATCCAGGCAGTCTCTTTGATTATCTGAGTCTTCTTCCTTTGGCTTCACATTTTCCACCTGTTTTCTCCAGGAACGTGGATGAGAAAACTCCAGCTCAGCTTTTTGAGACACGCTGCACCTCCAACAATTAGAATTTCTAAAAGATCCATGTGAACCCCCTGGGGCTGGCAATAAACAGGTATAAAACCCATCAGCACCTAATTCAAGATACATCTGGTGGCAGAGGAAGAATGTGTTGTGTCCTGGGAAGTCTGGTTATTAGGGAAATTTTCCAGAAAACCAAATGACACGATGAAAAGTCAAAGAGAAACATGAGATCTCTCCGTGAATTTTGCCAAAAGGTCATTTTCTGCAGCAGAATTCTGGGGAAAAAAAGGTTTCTGTGCAGTGGAGTTAATTTTACTTTCTTTTATAACTAATAATCAGCTGGAACCAGCAATCAGCTAAACAGCCTTGTCATCCTCTGTCACTCTGTGCCCACATCCAGCTGGAACCATTAATTCCAGCTTCTTTGGAAACACAGAAAGGTGAAATCAGTCAGAGAGGATGGGAGGAAAAACTCTGGAAGACATTTAATAATTAGGTGAGAAAACTGCTCAGCATTATAAGCAGGATGAACCTCTCAAATATCTTCACATTAAAGTTATTACAATATGGAATTGTGTATTGGAACATAGGAGAAGCTTCATCCAGGTGTTTGTAAAACCAGACACTTGGAATTAGCTCAGCCATAAATAGCCAAAAATCATGAGACAAGGTTCAAAACAACAGGAATTAAGCAATGTAGCATGAGTTCATTTAATAAAGGCTTATTTGATTGCAGGACATGCTGTTTCCATGCAATTCTGTGCCTGGAGCACACCAAGGGAATGCCAGGCAAAGCAGTCCTTCCTTCAGTTCCAAAATACCTTCATTTTGGGCAGTCATCAATGTGACAAAAAATCTGCCACCAGAAATCACAGCCCTTGGGATACAATGGCAAAAGCCAGCAGTCCTGTGATCCCACAAAGTGACATTAAATCCCAACCATGGAAAGATCTCAAAGCTAAAATATGTCATAGCTTCCATTTTAATGAAATTTGGAAATCAGCTCAACGTTTCCAGAGAGTTCATTGATCTTTTAGAGCACCCAAGGTAACATGAGAAGATATTCCAGTGGGGATTCAGAACATGAGGGAATATTTCCCCTCAGAGGTTCAGATCTAGGAATCTCTATCTACGTGAGAATCGTATGTATTGTTTGGGATTTAAAGGCTACAAATAGAATCACACAATGGTTTGTGTTGGAAGGGACCTTAAAAATCACCTAATTCCAATCTCTTTTCATAGGCAGGGACACCTTCCATTGTCCCAGGTTGTCAGAGCCTCATCCAGCTCCAACACAGAATAACAATTGTGTTTCCTGCCTTGCAATCTGCAGAAACAAAGGGAATTTAATCAAAGATTACGGCCACTCTTATTGAAAATTAGTTTGGGCTGTTTCCACTCCATTCCATCTGTAATTAGTGAGATAAGGGAGATGGGATTTGGCACAGAGACATGAAGTCTCAGTCCAATAACTCTGGCACTGAGGGTGAGGAGATGCCATCACCTCTTTGGCTGACAAGGGACTCTTACTGAGGAGTATTTTTAGCACTTGGTATTAAGGGTTCCTGAGCTGCCCTAAATCCCTGGGAGAGGCTGGAATGTGCATTGCCCATTCCAAACCCTGTGCTGCTCTGAGGGATTTTGATAAGGAAGTTCGTTCTAGAGGAAGAAAAACAGCCAGTTTTGTCTTTTCCCACTCCTTGCATCCAGGTGAATCTTAATTCAGAAACCAGGCCTAAGTACAGCCAGATTTCCAACTAAACCTTGCCACTGCTGCCAACACTTATGGTGGACGAGCACTGTTTCCTCACTGGCCAAAGTTTCTTTTACACTTCTGGGGCTACAGAATCCAACTGAGGTATCCCAGGACTGGTCGGTGTAGTTTGGGGTGTTAAATGTGGTTGATGACCAGGTTGGCTCTTGAAGGGAAGGGATTTGAAAACCAGGGCTGTGTCTTGGGCACTGGGATGGTCCCTGGTTGAGCATCTCTCTTGTCCTGACACCCCAAAGGCAGCAACAAAACACAGATGCCTCCAATATTTGCTTGTGAGACACAACCTGGGGCACAGAGTCCAGCTCTGGGGGCCTCAGAATAAGAAGGATGTGGAGCTGTTGGACAATTCCAGAGGAGACCATAAAGATTCTTGGAGGGCTGGAGCCCCTCTGCTCTACAGACAGGATGGGAGAGATGGGAATGTTCACCTGGAGAAGAGAAGGATCCAAGGAAACCTTAGAGCCCCTTCCAGAGCCTAAAGGGGCTCCAGGAGAGCTGGGAAGGGACTTTGGAGAAGGGATGGAGGGACAGGACACAGGGAATGGCTTCCCATTGCCAGAGGGTAGGGACAGATGGGATACTGGGAAGGAATTCTTCCCTGTGATGGTGGTGAGGCCCTGGCACAGGGTGCCCAGAGAAGCTGTGGCTGCCCCATCCCTGGAAGTGTCCAAGGCCAGGTTGGAGCAGCCTGGGATAGTGGAAGGTGTCCCTGCCCATGGCAGAGGTTGGAACTGGATGATCTTAAGGTCACTTCCAACCCAAACCATTCCATGATTCCATGATTCCCTGTTGGAGCCACCACTGCACACTCTCATCTATAAAATAAAAATAATCTTCACATCAAACCCACTCCTTGGATGTGGGAAACTCCCACTCCCATCAAACCTTGGATGAAGGTGCTGGGCAGACAAAAGAGTCCCACCAACCTCATGGTGTTAAAAATGTCACCCAGGCCTGAAGAACCTTTGGTGGTGGTTGAGATTTGCTGCTGGTGGAGTCTGCAGGCAACAACAAAACCCAAGGTGGCCCAGGCCATGTCCAGAGAAAAATACTTTCCACCCTGGCAAAATAATAGTATTTAAGTGGACTTTTTGTATGGTTTTTCTATTGCAGTCCTTGAAAGGACTTCCTGACCCTGCTCAACTCCTCCAAGTGTGTTCTTAGCAGCCTCTGAAGTTTATCCTCTGTTTGCACAATTTCTCACCGGCACCTGAGCTGAGCACGATGTCAGAGCATTAACACAGTGGATTTCTTGAGGACACAACATCACCCCCTGCCCTGCATTGTCTGAGCCTTGTCTGAGCTGGGAAATTTGCAATAAAGCTGCTGGATTATCCAATTTTAAGAATATTTGCAGAGGCACCTTCCACCCGAAGATGTTGGCAGAGCTCCCAAATCCAGGCTGCCTTGAGAAACATCAAATTATTGACTAAGCATAAAAGTTGTTAAACCTTTCAAACTCTGGTTGTTGACTTTATGTTCTCCTGTGGTTCAGTTTTTATGGGCAAATGCACAGACAGCAGAAAATCTTTGTGATATTTCCAAGTGGAAAACCAGAAGCAACTGAGATGGTCTTTGAACATTTCATAAAGGGAATGTGTGGGAATGGGACATCATTTACTGGCTGCATAAGTAATTAAATACACAGAAAAGATCTCTCTCCAACACTGATCACAATTATCCATTATTCTGCTCTAGCTTTAATGAGTGTTTAGACTAAAAGCCTGTTTGAAGTTTTAACTACAGAGCTATGAGTGACATGTGGATAATGAAATGCAGTGATTTAATATCCTTGAAGTTCCCCTTCCCAGAACGATCCCAAAGTGCTCTGTATTCTCTAAAGCTCTGAACAATGGAATCCAAAATATTGGGTTTCCTTTTATTTGCCTCCCTTTCAGAACTCTCCCTTAATGAGCTCTGAAATCCTGATCAGACTTGAACAGGAAGGCAAATATTCATTTTAGAATATCAGAGCAAATCCTTTGTCTCTTGAAAGGATCTGCCTTATGAAGCTTTGCCCTCTCAAATAAGATACTTAATTTCATTTATTTGTGAGGTCTCAGTGCCTAAAGAAGGGCTATAAAGGCCTTCAGAGAAGGATTCATCTCTGTCCCTTATCAGCCAAGTTAGTACAAGATAACAGGCACTAGAAGTGCTTGTTTTTCTATAGCAACTACAGAAGGAGACTAAAAACTTATCTAGAATGAGTCAGCTAATTTGCAGTTGTTAATTTAGCCAAAATTCTCAGAGTTTAGGATTATTTTTTCTTACCTGCCTGTAGGGGAAGGTGTCACCTCACCTTCTCTTCATCTGCCCAGTCTTGTAAGTTTATCAGTCACAAAAAGGTTTGAGTTGGAAGGGACTTCAAAAATCATCTCATTCCAACCCCTTCCATGGGCAGGGACACCTTCCACTATCCCAGGTTGCTCCAAGCCCCATCCAACCTGGTCTGGAACACTTCCAGGGATGAGTTTGACTGAAGCTATGAAAGCACCTCCCTTTGATTGAAAAGCATGAAGAAAAAGCCATTATTTCTTCCAAGAATCTTTTCTTTATATAAACTCAGTCACCTCTCCCATCATTTAAAATGTTTGTCCTGTTTGATATTGGAATTTTTCTAACCTTGTTCCCAACCCTTGGCTGTTTTTACACGTCTCTCTGCTGGATTAAAGAGCTGTTAGCAATTGTGTTGGGTTTTTTTTTTCTCCTTTTGAAAGGCTTTATTCATCTAATCAAATCACTCTCACTCATTTTGCTCAGCTAAACAGATGGAACAGGCTCTACATAAAAGCAGAAATAAACAGGAATGGGGAACTTAAAGTAGATTTCTCCCAGCTTTGAGAGTTCAGCTTTAAATTACATGAACTTCTCTGTTTGCTCCCTGTTTTCCCAATGAATAAATATATGGGGTTCTGGAAGGATCTGAGCAATGCTGGGATGGATTTCTACTTGTTTTCTTACAGGAAGCTGCAGTCCCTGAAAACAGATTGTAATAAGGAATAAAGAAAAATATTGGCAAAGAAAAATTTCCAGTGCAAATTTTCAGCATCCCAGACTAAAAATTCCTGTTGTGGGATTGATAATAAACCAGGAAAAACCACCAGGAGAGGTTGGTCCATGGGCTGTGGGAGGAGGACCATGGCTGGAGGTGAGTCCCAGGGAGAGATTTCCATGTTTGATGGAGGGAAGAAGACAAGAAATGTCTTCTCGATTATTTAGAACCCTAATCTCCTTTAGAACAGGAGACAAGCAGCTCAGCCAGGAAAAACTTCCCAAAGACAATTTAGGAACTGCCCGATTTCTGTGGTCTCTCTTCCCAAACCTCATCTTTCCCATCTCCAGCTCCAGTCACTACAATAACTCTGTATCTCTGAACATTTTTTTTAAAGATTTGGTGGAAACGTTTAGGGAGATAGAATTATTTTAAATTTTTTTCAGTTAAAATTTCAAAATTCAGAATTTCCCAATCTTTCTGGAAGGAAATATTTCCACTTTGAAAACACCATTGGAAAGAAACACATACTCATTTTATGTGAAAGCACAGGCAGTTTCAAAATAAAACTGAAATTATAATTTCCTTTATTCTTAAGCATCATTCCATGGTTCCTCCACTTTGGCCTTTGCCAAGTTAATGTAGAAAATGGTCACAAGCTCTTAAGGTTTAGAATATATATTAGATTTATTTTATGGAAAGGATTGTAAAATATTGGAAGTGGTGGAGCCTCCATCCCTGGAAATGTTCCACATGTGGATGTGGCACTTGAGGATGTGGTTTAATGGTGAACATGGTGATTCTGGGTTGAAGGTTGGATTAGATAATCTTAAAGGTCTTTTTCAACCTTAAAAGCTCCATGATTCTGTGATAAAAAGGATATTTTTCAGGCTTTGAAAACCCTCTTCACCTCTGCAGCCTCACTATTCCATCCTGACGTTCCATCAGCAGCTCTGAAGCCAATTGGCTTTTCCCATTACTTATGGGCTTGTCCACATGGATCCCTGCCACTCTTATCCTTCCTGCTGAATTCCTAGGCTAATTCCTGCCAGAATTCCCAGGCAGAAAGACCCAGGAAGGATCAGGCAGAGCCTGCTGGCAGCTGAAACACAGCCCTGTGTATCCACTTTTGCTCTTCCCACATCCTTGGGGAGCTGAGAAAGGAGCCAGAGGGGCCATTCAGTGGTGGAAGAATGTCCCAACTTCTCCAGGATTATGGAAGTCACAGCCACATATTCTGAAGTTTATTAAGGGAACAGACATGTGGGAAGATGGTCTAAATTTTCAGCTCTAATAACCTTCACCTTTCCCTTCTCTCCCTCCAGTGTCTCACTATTACATTTCACAGGGTTCCTAAGGAGGCTCAGTGTGCTTGTTAGAGCTGGATAATTCTTTCATCACTCCAAGGCTCTTTATTGGATCCCTCTCTCTAAATCTTCCTCCTTAATCAGTCTGACAAAGCATCTCTTTTTTATTGCTCCTGTTGAGCTGCAGGTTCACCCATCAGGCTCTGGCAATTCCCAGCAAAGCCCTCACTCAGTGTCAATCATTCTCCCTCAGAGAGCTGAGAGTGAGAATCACAGAATCACAGAATAGTTCAGCTCGAAAAAGCCCTCTAAGATCATCAAACCCAAGTGTTAACTCAGCTCTGCCAAGGCCACCCCAAAACCATGTCCCTGAGTGCCACATCCACATGGCTTTTAAATCCCTCCAGGGATGGGGACTCCACCACTGCCCTGGGAGCCTGTGCCTGGGATTGAAAACCCTTCCGGGGAAGGAATTGTTCCTAATATCCAACCTAAACCTCTCATGGCTCAACTTGAAGCTGTTTCCTCTTGTCTTGTTTCTTGTTATGTGGGAAAAGAGACCAAACCCCACCAGCTCCTCCCTCCTGTCAGGGGGTTGTAGAAAGTGAGAAGGTCCCCCCTGAGCCTCCTTTTTACCAGGCTGAGCCCCTCCAGCTCCCTCAGCTGCTCTTCAATCAATCTTGTGCTCCAGACCCTTCTCCAGCTTCATTATTCTTCCCTGGACATGCTCCACCACCTCAATGTCTTGGATATTTTTATTGTCTTGTAATGAAGTTGAATATCCAGAATCAGAAGGGACACACAAAGATCATTGGGCCCAACTCTTGGCCCTGCACAGAACAACCCCAAAAATCCCACCCTTGGACAAACGATGTTGTCCAAGTGCTTCCTGAACTCTGTCAGGTTTGGGGACACGACCACTGGATGTGTTTGACCACCAGAGTTAAAAGGTTGGGATTTGTGCAGGAAGTGGGGGAAGATGGATGGAAGGTGGTTTTGGAAAGATCTATCCATGAGTGTTTGGAGAGATGGTCTCTTTGGATAGTCTTTGAGTGTTGGGGAGGGAGGGAGGGATGAAGGGATGGAGGAATGGAGGGAGGGATGGACAAACGGAGGGACGGATGGAGGGATGAAGGGATGAATGGAGGGATGGATGGAGGGATGGTTGGAGCAACTGATTATTCCTGTCTGAGATGTGCAAACAAATATTGACAATATTCCAGCCTCTGCCATTCCCTGTTTCTGGTCTGTGGGCAGTGGAAGGGAATTGCTAAACAAGAAATACTGTCCCTTCCCACAGAGTGTTGACAAAAGCCAATCCCAAGCATTTCTGATATTTATGTGCAGAGCACCTGGTTACCTCAAGAAGTTTCAGGAGGATCCATTAGCTAAAGAGTCCAAAGACCTTGGGCAGCATTCCAAGATCCCTACAAGCATTCCCTACCTTGGAATATCCTTTCTTCTTGGGCTGCATTCCAGTGGTGACCTGTCATGATAAAACCTGAGCTTCTCTCTGCCAAACTGCAAATATTCCTGTGTGGCACAGTCCATCCTTCCATTTCCCTTCCTCTGATTCTTTCAGGAGTCATAGAAACACAGAATCCTACAATATCTGGAGCTGGAAGGGACCCACAAGGATGATCAAGTCCAACTCATGGCCACAGGACACCCCAACAATTCAGACACTGCCTTAATTATGGTTTAATTCCTCCTACAACATTACAAGCTCAAGAGAATTGCTTTCAAACTCTGAATGCAAAATTAAAGGGCCTTTCACTGGTGTCATGGACAACTTTGAAGTGTGGAAACAGACTGGAAATTTCCCAGTAAACACCCTGGGATGACATCCACCTGGGGCTTCTACAGCTTTGTGACGGTGCCTGGCGTCATAAAACCTGTAGGGAATCATTAGCCCACATATTCAATGTCAAAGGAAGAGTGTTCAGCTCCTGATTTTGGATTCTGCCCTCCCACTGTATCTCAGTTTCAAATATAAAAGCAACAAGACAGTTTTCTTAAGCCGTCCTAGTTTTCTCTTCCTAAAAAGCAGCCTTACTTATGTCTTGAATCATTTATTTTCCCCCACGAATTTTGCAGATTTGACAAACCTCCTGCCATGACACTTAAATGCATCCTCTTCCTTCTGTTCTTCAGTGCAACTATGGTCCTGGTGGTTCAACCACAGAATTCCTTCCTTTCTTCATCCCCACAGTCAAGGATCTCATGGTTTGATTCATCAAGTTGTGCCCACACATAAGTGCCAGAGAATTCCAGAATGGTTTGGGCTGGAAGGGACCTTAAAGACCATCCAGTTCCACCCCCTGCCATTGGCAGGGACATCTTCCACTATCCCAGGTTGTTCCAACTCCATCCAACCTGGCCTTGGACACTTCCAGGGATGGGGCAGTCACAGCTTCTCTGGGCAACCTGTGCCAGGGCCTCCCCACCCTCACAGGGAAGAATTTCATCCTAATTTCCAATCTAAACCTGTTCTCTGTCAGTTCAAAGCTATTTCCCCTTGTCCTGCCCCTCCAGGACCTTGTAAAAATTCCATCTTTCTCGTTGCTCCTTCAGGTACTGGAAGGCCACAATCAGGTCACCCCAAATCCTTCTTTTCTCCAGGATAAACAATCCCAACTCTCCCAGCCTTTCCTCCCAGCAGAGCTGCTCCATCCCTCTGATCATCCTGGTGCCTCCTCTGGACTCGCTCCAACAGCTCCATGTCCTTCCTGTGCTTCCCCAAAACCATTTGGGGTGTCATGTTGTGTTTGGGAATTGGAACATCCCAATGGCCCAGCAAGGGAGGGATCACTGCCACCAGTGCAGGACAGACACACCAGGAAACATCTGCACCCTGTTGTCATTGTCCCACATGTGAGAGAGGTGCAGTCACGACTGAAAGAAGTGTCAGGCAAAAAAAAGTCAGTTGGAATTCTCCCCCTGAAAACACTGGATTGACAGGATCGATGCAGAGCAGGAAAGTTTTAAAATAGTGATGGTGAAGGGCTGCAAATGAGCTCTGTTTTTGTGGGACACACAACAGGGTGATAATTTTGTTACCTGTCAATCAGTGCAATCACTTGGAAGGCCTGGAAAAAAATGAAAAAATCCACTTTTCCCAAAGCCAGAAGACTGGAAATGGTCGTGGTGTGATCTGTGTAGGTGCAAGGACATGAGGAACCTCACGAGGGAGAGTTTAAAACCAAGTGGGTTTGATCAGGATGAGGCATTTGAAGCAAAATCCGTTTGTTTGTGTTTGTGTGCCTGCACAAGGAACATGTGTTTTTGCAAATTGTCATTTTCCAGTTAGCAATAGGAAAGGCTGGAATGCTGCTTTGATGCCAGGATTCCAAGCTGGTGATTTCTGACAGCACAATATTCATTTGGCCAAACCCCTGGAATTGCTGTTTAGCAACACAAATGGTTGTCCTGGGGGAGGGAGTCACCCCCCTTAATTCAGTGTTTTCCCAAATCAATTGTGCTCTTTCATCCAGGATATGGATTTTACTGCAGCCCTTTGCTCCAAGCCCTCCAGGTTGATAAATCAGCACATTTGATGGAGCTTTGCTGCATCCACTCAGTGCTGCTTCCCACTGTCCCAGCCTGGGGAGGCTGCTGTGCTTTTATAGCCACCCTTTTTTTGGAAAACATCCATCCAGGCACATCCTGCCAGGGGGAGGAGTGTTCTGCACCCAACTTTGGGCAAGGGTTGACAGGCTGCCCAAAATACTGAGCACTCAAAGTCCTCTGCTTGGATCCTGGTAAAGGATTCACCTCTTCACCACCAAGTTGGAAATAAGTCTGGAAAGAGGGACAGGACCTAAGACACCTCTTTGACCCCTCAGTATCAGCCCACAAGGATCAACACTCCACTCCACAGCCCCAGATATGTAAGAAAATGCTTTTAGTCTTCCCCACATCAAAACAGGAATTTTAAATATATGGGTTTTTTACATGCAAAGCCACCAAAACACAAACTTCCAGTTTTTTCAGGTTGCAAAAACGCAAACCTTTTGACCCTCAAAATTTAAGAGAAGATAAAGAGCAGCGTGTCTAAATAAAGGTCAGTTTTTTATAACTTACCCCAAAGTTGTGGTGGGGGATCCTTATGGGTCCATGAACTCATATTAACTCAGATTAGGTTAGAGATTTTTAATTCATATTAGATTAGAGATCAGGCAAAAATTCTTTACTCAGAGGGTGTTGAGGCCCTGGCACAGGTTTCCCAGAGAACCTGTGGCTTTCCTGTCCCTGGAATTGTTCAAGACCAGGTTGGATGGGGCTTGGAGTAACCTGGGATAGTGGAAGTTGTCCCTGCCCATGGCAGGGGGGTGGAACGAGACGATCTTTAAGATCACATCCAACCCAAACCATTCCATGATTCTCTGTTTTCTGCTCACACTGGAACACAAAAATGTCCCTATGAGACTACAGTTCTCTGACAACTCACCAGTATTTCCATGATTTACTTCCCTGAGGTTTGAATCCAAGTTTGTCTGTTTTCCTGGTGAATTGATCAACTCCAGCAGGTTGACTCAGAGCTGCTGACAGGTATGTGATCTTTTAACAACTGCAGTTTTCTAAATGCCAATTCTTTACATCAGAAACATGTTCTGGCAGGTCAACAGGCACTTGATTGACACTGTGATGTAATTTAAAAACAGATATGTTATTTTGCAGTGGCAGTCTGGATTGTGATTCCCCAAACTCTATTTTTCCATGCAATTTTCTTCAAGTCTCTCTCCATGCCACCAAATCTTGTCAGCAGGATTTTCTGGGAGCTGTAGGAAAAGGTTTCACAGAGAAACCTGAAATTCACTTGCCAAACCTGCAGAGTTCATTAAATAAATAAACTATCAATTGATAAGTTACTTTGTTTGGTGAAGTATATCATGAGTAGCTTGGAGACAACAGGGAAGGGTTAATGGTTCTGTTTCCTCCAGTGGGATGAGGAGAGGTCACCAGCAGGAAGAATCAGAAGAAACAAAACCAGCTGCTTCTTTATTTGTTTGGTCAAAGGTTGGACTTAATGATTTTGGAGGTCTTTTCCAACCTTAATGATTCTATGATTCGAAATGTAATTAAGCTGTCCTAGGATATGATGAATGCTAAGGGCTTAGGGGAGTTCATGGAATAAATGGATAGCTCCTGGAAGATAAATCCATCAAAGGCTGCTGGGGCACTGAGAGCATCTCTAGAAGTCACAGGGATAAAAATGACTGAACAGTGGGAGAACAGAGGGAAAAAAATCCTCCTCTGTACTTTCACTCTTCCCATGCTTAGAGTCTGATTTTGGGCACTCAGAGACAGGAGAGCAGCTCGATGGGCCTTCAGTCCACAAAGTGTATCTGGTTTGATGCTTTTTAGTATGTAAGAGACAGAAATGAAGCTACACATCAATTATGTGACAGAAGAGAACCAGGGTGAAGAACAGAAAGGGGATTGAAGAATGTGAGCAGAGAAATCATCAGGAGAAACACGAAAATCCAGGACCCATCTGTCCCAGGGTCAGAGAGGTCAGAAAATGGATGGTTGTTGTGGGCTTTTCATCCTGATCCCTCTGCACCCGTGGTGTGTTTGACTATTGAACTGGTCCCAGGTCACCTGGAAACACCGTGGAGTTTCACTCTGAGTGTGTCACTGCTCTAACAGGAGCTCCAGAGCCAATGGACAGGGATACCCAGAGATCCATGTGCTCCCAAAGCTCCTGCTGCCTGGAAAACAGGGATCTGGCTGGTAAAACTTGACCTTCAAGACACAAGACCAGCCTTTTATTCCCATTCCCAGTTTTAACGTTCTCAATAAAAAGGCACAAGCCCTTTTTTTAATCTGCATCTCCTCCATGATTTATCTTCTCTTATCTGAACTGTCAGCCCCTCACGATGTGTTTTTTACTGGCCAGAGCACCCCTGGGAATGGGAAAGACCTCAAAAACCTGGAACAACCTGGTCTAGTGAGAGGTGTCCCTGCCCATGGCAGGGAGGTTGGGATGGATGATCTTTAAAGTCCCTTCCAAGCCCTAACATTCTATGATTCCCTGACCAGTTACAATTTAGTCTGTTGAAGGAAAAAGGAGATGATCCCCACTGCACAAGAGCAATATTTTGGACACCCTCCAACACCGTGCAGTGCTCAGGTGTTCAGGAGAGGCCACAAGAACCATGGATTAGACAACAGTGCATGAAGGTGAACAGCTCAGCCAGGCTGTTCATGCCTCTCCGTTTTCCTCCCCTGCTGCTGACACCTGCCGTCAGCCTGGAGTGGAATTCCTTGGTTGGCCAAGGCATCTGTTACCCCAAGAAGAAGAGATCTGTTTCCCAAGAAACTTAAAAAAGAACAAAACTAACATTCTGAGGCACATGGTGGGATTTTTGGGGCTGTCCTGTGCAGGGCCAGGGGTTGGACTCAATGACCCTTGTGGGCTCCTTCCAATGCAGGATATTCTGTGATTCTATGATATTAAAATGGGAAGTTGCATGTTCTTGTCCCCATCCCTCCACTCTGGAAACTTTAACACAAGCACCTGGAGCACTTCTGTCCATGGTGGGGACACTGGTCCTGTACTGGGGTCAGTGTGTGGGGACCAGCCAGGGGTGGGGGACAATGAGCTCTGCTGAAGAGGGTGGTGCTACTGCCCAAAGTGACCAGTGTGGCTTCAGACTGAGGTTTCTACTTCATTTTGCTGAGAAGAGAGGAAATCCCTTGCGCTCAAGAAGAATAATAAAATTATACTCATACAATAATATATAATTATAATATATATATAATTATTACATGCATATAAATTATACTCATATGTACTCATAGAATCATAAAATTATTTAGGTTGGAAAAGCTCTCCAAGATCAAGTCCAACCATTAACTCATCACTGCCAAGGCCACCACTAATCCATGTCCCCAAGTGCCAACTCTCCATGTCTTTTGAATCCCTCCAGGAATGGTGACTCCACCATCACCCTGGGCAGCTTCTTCCAGTGCCTGACGACCCTTTTGGATGAAGAAATTTTTCTCTAATATCCAACTAAACCTTTTCTGACACAACTTGAGGCCATTTCCTCTGGTCCCATCCCTTGTTACCTGGGAGAAGACACCAACTCCCACCTGGCTCCAACCAGGTGTCTCTAGAGAGTGAGAAGGTCTCCTTAAATTACCCCAGAGGATCTGTTTCCCCATTGAAACCCTTTCTCATCCCTTTGCTGTTCCTGAATTTCATCCAGGATTGAGTCCAGCCTCCTTGACCTGCTGGAAAGGTTGAATTGGCAGCTCCACATGAGTCTTCGGGAGCAGAAAGAAGCTGGAGATGGGACTAATCCTTGTGCCAGAGGGCTGGGCCATGGAAAAAGTGGATAAGCAGTGGATAAGCTCAGGTTTAGAAGGATTTTCTTCAGGAACCTGCCAGCTGCTGCCCCGGGCCAGTGGCCAAAACATCTGGGCTTTATTCCCAGCACACTAATGATGGTGACCAGGCTCCAGGATCAATTATCCCACAAAATCCAGGTCTGGTAGGAAATTGAAATAATTTTCGATTTGAGCGACAAGAGCTTTTTCTTTAGTTTTGCTTAAAAATGTGTCCCCCAGATCAGATTCCTAAAGAAGTGAGGTTTTTTCCCATTTATCTGAGCCTTATGTTTGTCCATCACTACCTAAAATTCCAGTGGGAAGTTTCAGATTTGACAACACCAGAAATACGAAACATAGAGATCTCTGGATATTTTAAAATAGAAAAAGGAGAATTTGGATCCTCACAAAACCAAATATTATTGAGCAAAATCTTTATCACCCATCAGAGGCTCCACGAGAGAAATCAGCAAAGGCATCAACTTGAGCAGTTCTACAAAAATGGAGCTGGGGAAGGGTCTGGAACACCAGGAGCAGCTGAGGGGGCTCATCCTGGAGAAAAGAAGGCTCAGGGGGCACCTTCTCCCTTTCTCCAACTCCCTGACAGAAGGCTCTAAGAGTTGGGAGTCAGTCACTTCCCCCAAGGAAAATGAGATAAGATGAGAGGAAACAGCCTCAAATTACACCAGAGGAGGTTTAGTTTGGATATTAGGAAAAATCCATTCACCAAGAGGCCTGGAACAGGCTTTTACACCCTGAGCAATTCTGATTCTACTGCTTGCAGTACTTTTCAACTCTTCTTTTCCCTTTTTATTTTCCTAGTTGGACCATCATCCCTTTAAAATTTCCATTTTAATCCCTGAATTCATTTGAATAAATATTTTTTGAATTGGCTCCCTCTATCAGTGGCCATCACGCTGGCAAAGTGTTGACTGATCACTCTATAAATAGAGCATTTCTAATGCTGCCAGAGGCACTTCAGCATTTTGAGTCACTTCCACTCCACTGTATCTCTTTAAAATAACAGAAGTGGTGGCAGGTTCTTCTTTTTGGGCTGCCAAATAGGGTTGGGAGGTCCTTGGCAAGGGGCCCATGGGGTGATTTCAAGTTCTTTGTCTTCCCTGCTTTCTTGAGTGAAATGTCCTCCAATTGATATTTGAGGGTCCAAAACATTTTAAATGAGTGAGGAGAGAAGAGGAAGAGAGAGGAGAAGAAGAGAAAAGAGAAGAGAAGAGAAGAGAAGAGAAGAGAAGAGAAGAGAAGAGAAGAGAAGAGAAGAGAAGAGAAGAGAAGAGAAGAGAAAAACTACCATGACCATCCAGTCCAACTGTCTAACCAAGTCAGGGCTGACCAAAAGTTAAATCATGTTCCGAAGGATGTTGTCCAAGTGACGGACTTGAAGCATTGATTCTCCCTCTAGAAAGTGTGTTCCAGTGTTTTTCCACTCTGTCAGTAAAGAAAGCCTTCCTAATGTCCAGTCTAAACTTCCCCTGATGCAGCTTTGACCCATTCACAGGTTCTCAGATTGGGTAAGGTTTGAAGGGACCACAGTGGGATCATCTGGTCCAACCTCGCTGTTCCAGCAGGGTCATGCCAGAGCATGTGGCACAGGGTTGTGTCCAGATGGTTCTGGAATATCCACAGTGAGGGAGACTCCAAAAGTTCTCTGGGCAGCCTTTCCAGTGCTGGGTCACTGCACAAGAATGAAATCCTTTCTCATGTTCAGGTGGAACTTTCTGGGCATCAGTTTGTGCCCATTGCCTCTTCTCCCTCTTGAGCAGATCCTGGTCCATCCTCTGCCTCCTCCCTGCAGACACTGAGGGACATGGATGGGATCCCCTCTCAGTGTCTCTTCTCCAGGCTGAACATTCCCAGCTCCCTCAGCCTTTCCTCATAACAGAGATGCTCCATCCCTTCATCGTCTCCACAGCCTCTGCTGGACCAGCTCCAGGAGCTCCATGTCTCTCCTGTCCTGAAGAGCCCAGAACTGGACACAACATTCCAGATGTTCCTCACCAGGGCTGAGCAGAGGGGCAGGATCATCTCCCTGAACTGCTGCCAATGCTCTTCCTAAAACACGCCAGGATTCTTTCTTAGCCCCACGGCACATGGGTGGCTCATGGAAAACGTTCTCCAGCAGGACTTCCAGGTCCTTCTCCACAGAGGTGCTTTCCAGGAGGTTGGTCCCCAGCCTGTCCAGGTGCATGGGATTATCCTTGCCAGGTGAAGGACCCTGCATTTGCCTTTGATTCCCATGAATCCTGTCACTGGATCCCAGACAGGAGAGCTCAGCACCTCTCTCTCCACTTCCCCTCCTCAGGAATTTCTAAGGTTCCCCTCAGCCTCCTTCTCTCCAAACTACACAAGCCCAGAGTCCTCAGCTGCTCCTCACAGGAGGTGCCTTCCAGCCTTTCCACCAGCTTTGTTGTCTTCCTCTGGACACATCTAAGGACATCTACATCCTTCTTAAACTGCACACGGTGCTCCAGGAGAAGTTGCACCATCACAGTGGGACAATCACCTCTTTTGACCAGCTGGTTCTGCTGAGTTTGATGCACCCCAGGCTTGTCCTTTGGTCTGCCAGGATAAAAATGAACAGTGTTTGGAAATTTGGAAATGCTTTATACTCCTTTTTCACCCTGAAACTGAACAGAAAGAAAAAACAGGATGAAAATTTGATTTAATTAGAGAATTAAGAAGAAATTATTTGGTCATTACAAAGGAAGATGTTAAAGGAAGAGTTAAAGAACAGAAGACTGGTTGTAGAAGATATATCATAAAATCACAGAATGGTTTGGGTTGGAAAGGACCTTAAGGACCATCTTGTTCCAACCCCCTGCCATGGGCAGGGACACCTTCCACTATCCCAAGTTGCTCCAAGCCCCATCCAACCCAGCCTTGAACACTTCCAGAGATGGAATCTCATGCATTGCAAGGATTCAGGTTATTTTTACTTTGAGTAAATGCAGACTTTACCAGTGGATGGACCTGTCACTTCCAATGCCTTTGGCATCACATGTCCAGGTTTCCTTTTGGCACTCTGAACAGGAGTTACTGGGTCACATCCTCAAATTCTGTAAGATTCCCTCCAACACTCCTGAAAATCCTCTTTCCATCACAGTAACCCAACAAAATCCTCAGCAGCAGCAACAGCCATGGTTTGGTAGCAAGGATTTCAATGCGTGGCACCTCCTCCCTTCTGTCTCCTTCACATGAGAACAAAGAACTAAATAACTGGTCAGTCTTAGAAATTCCTTGGACTTTGTTTCGCTCCTGGTGGAGACAGGGAATGATTTCAAATGGATCAAATGGAACTGCTTGATCCAGTGGATAAAAACCTCTCTTCTTTTATTCTGGGGATCAGAAAATAAAATTAGAAAAATTGATGCTGTGCCTCCATTCCTGCACTTGCAGGACACAGAACCAGCTCTCCACAAGAGTAGGCAAAGCTCACTGTGTTCCAGCACATATTTTTTGCTGGTATCCAGAAGATTTACTGGCATCAGCACTTGTTTGTGTTGTCACAAAGTTCTGAGACGCTTTCCATCCTCATTTAGAAATTGGCAATGATTAATTGTACTCAGTAAGTGTTACAAAAATTCTACCCATTGGTTATTTTTAATATTAAAGAGAACCTTGGGTCAGATTTCTTCTTTGAGTTTATCCAGCTTTGGTTGCCAATGGATGCTGTTGTACCTTTGTTAGCTGAGCTAAACAGTCTGTTCCTGATGTAAATTTTTACAGATTGTGATCAAAGAATTTCTTGACCTTCTCTCTGATAACCTGGCTCTATTCACTCCATTTTAAGCCAGTCCTTTGATGGCTCTCATCTCTTTTCTCTGAGCTGCCTCCAATTTATCAACACCCTTCCCCTGTAACACCGGCCAAAATCTCACCAATGACAAACAGAATCCACACAACCTTGGCCTGACTGAGAATCCATGTTTATGCCTCGAGGAATCCCATCAGCCCTTCTTGGCTTCTGCATTGAAGCAGGAGCTCCTGTTTGGCTGATTATCTGCCACGAGCCTTTCTTGGAATTACTGCTTTTTAGAAGTCCCATAAAAAAATCAATCCACTCTATATGTTAATTTGTAGGATGGAGTCAGGCCCTGATGGATGACTCAGCTGCTTTATTTGCTCTTAGACGTATGGAGAAGTTTGACCTCATTCAAATACACACTATTTGTCTGAACACAGTTTACTAAATGATCCATGTGTCACCACACAGACAACCCCATCCTTCTTACTTAGTCCCCTGCAAGTGCCGTGACATCTATAAAATTCGATAGTTATATTTTATTCCTGACATCCAAGCGGGAGAGGAACGTTTGATAGTGAAGGGCCAAAAAACAATCTTTTCAGTAGTCCATTATAAATAATTATTTGGGGCTGGACTGACACATCCTACATTATCTTACAGAAGAGCAGTGGTACAGAGGGTTTGTTATTTCTTGATCTACAGTTGAAAACAACACCAAATCCATTTTCTGTTGAGATGCTCCAAGGCAAAACAAGGGGAGGAAGAGTCTGTTTTCCTTTCAAATCCAGAGAGACTCAAGCTGGTTAAATTAGAGCTCCAAATGCACAAAGACATCATCCTCCACCGACAGACGTCATGACACAGGAGTGTGGGTTGGACATAACAGCCCACTCAACAAATGACAGGACTGAGCTGTCTCTACCTGAGAGATGCTATCAAGGTATATCTGTTGGCCTTTCCTCTCTGGTCACATCTTCTCTTTTCCTGCTCCTTTGGCTACAAATTCTGCTTCCCAATGGCTGGAATATCGATGGAAAATGGACTTCACAGAGTCACAGAGTGGGAAGGGACCCACAAGGAACATCAAGTCCAACTCCTGGCCTGGTACGGACACTCCAAGAATCCCATCCTGTGTCTGAGAGCGTTGTCCAAACTCTCCTTGAGTTCTGGCAGCTGTGACCATTGCCTGGGAATCCTGTTCCAGTGCCCAACCACCCTCTGGATGAAGAACCTTTTCCTAATATGCAACCTAAACCTCCCCTGACACAACTTCAGGCCATTCCCGTGACTCCATATCACTAAAAAGTGACATGATCTGGATCCAATGATGTACAAATGTAGTGCTGACACAATGAAAACATCCATTGAAATGAATCTTCCCCCAAAATGGGCATCACAAATTCAGAGAGGGCACCAAGCAACAAGTGGAAACCACATTCCTGAGGCTACACTTCCTTACTCAGGACATTTCAGGTAAGTTAAGACCATTCTAATCCTTTCTTGGCTTAAAATAACACTCAGAAGGCTGAAGAAAAGTAGAATATGGAACAATAAAATGTTTGATTGCTCTGAAACAAGTGTTTGTGTGGACTTCTAGATGAGAGGGAAAGTTACCGCTTAAAGAAAACCAACCCTCAATAAACAAAAAAGAAGCCAAAGGTTATAACAATTTTCCAAAATATCGCCCATTTGTTGGTAACACAGACTCAAGCTGCACCAGGGGAGGCTCAGGTTGGACATCAGGAAGAATTTCTTCACAGAAAGGGTTGGAAGGGGCTGCCCAGGTTGGTTTGGAGTCCCCATCCCTGGAAGTGTCCAAGGAATGACTGGATGTCATGCCCACAGTTTAGAGCTCCCTGTGTGAGTAGTCAACCATTAAGATTAATAATGATCATTTTTATTCTTTTGATCAGTTTCAATCTGCATCTACAAGGGAAAGCTGGGGAAAAAAATAAACTTTGCTATTATTCAGTTGCCTTTGAATGTTATTAAGTTCTAAACATATATAGATAAAATCCCAGAATCTTTGAGGTTGGGAAAAACCTCCAAGGCCATCGAGTCCAAGCTGTGCCCCATCCCCACCTTGTCACCACCCAGAGCACCGAGTGCCACATCCAGGCATTCCTCGGACACCTCCAGGGATGGGGACTCCAAACTTCCCCGGGAAGCCCCTTCCAATGCTGGACAACCCCTTCCATGAAGAAATTCCTCCTGATGTCCAACCTGACACAACTTGAGGCCATTCCCTCTCATCCCGTCCCTTGGTCCCTGGGAGCAGAACCCTCCCCCGGCTCCACTCTCTTGTCAGGGTGTTGGAGAGAGTGAGAAAGTCCTCCCTGAACCTCCTTTTCTCCAGGGAATGATGCTGGTTTTGGATCAAGGAATATCAGGCAAAACTCTCCCACTATCAACAACTGCAGTGAGATGAGACAAATCCCAACTTTGGTGACCCTGAGCCAGATATTGAGTCTCCCTTTAAAATCCAACTGAAGCCTATAAGGGAGGAGGAACACACCAAGGACAGGAAGCAGCAGAAAATGATCCCACTTCTCCCAATTTTCCCTTAATTGTGACATCCTTTGGATGAGCTGGGTGCTACAACTCCAAATTCTCTTAATAGCTTTTATTTGTTGCTCTGGAGAGCCCTGTATCAATGGCCTTATTGTTCTAGGTGCATAATAAGCATTTATAAACGAGTTTATATGATCAGCTAATGAAAACTTAGACCCTGCCATGACGAAATGAACTTCTAAGGCCTACTTTAATTAAAAGTATTATTAATCCAGCTGGGCAATATTTAATATACAATGTATAGTACAGAGAGGCTCCAAACTGGCTTATTAACCACTTGTTCTGATTTTCTCCCTGTTTTCCAGGCATCATCTGCATGGATATAAGAATTCTCTAGGGAATTATAACTGTGTCCACATGAAAACTCTGCAGACCCCAAACAACCCCATTGCTGTGGGTTTTTGGAAACCTGGTATAAAATGCATCCTTTTACATTAGAAAACACACAGCAAAGTTCATTCCAAGCATTCAGAGTCCACACACCAAATTTAATATAATTTAATTTATATAATTAGGGTGCCAATTTAAAGCAGAAGAAACATTGTTAATTAACACACTTTGTGGCTGCTGTTCCATAATAAACAAGGCAGATGACAGAGGAGTGTCTGAAGTGGATTCGAGTTCACTTGAAACAACTCCAATACAAATTCAGAGGAGAAATTGATGAAAATAATCAAGCCAGTGGCCTTCCAGGATAGAGTCACTCCATCAGTGGACAAGGGAAGGGATGCAGATGTCGTTTATCTGGAATTTTGTAAAGCCTTTGACATGATCCCTCACAACCTCCTTCTCTCTAAATTGGAGGGAGAGGGATTTGGAAAGGGCACTGTTTGGTGGCTGAGGAATTGCTTGGATGAGCACATCCAGAGGGCGGTGGCCAATGGCTTGGAGTCCTGATGGACAAGTGACAAGTGGTGGCACAAAGGGATCCATATTGGGACTGGTGTTATTTAATATCTTCATTATTGCTATAGATGAAGGGATGGAGTGAACCCTCAGAGGTTTGCAGGTGACACCAAGCTGAGGGGGCAGTGACACACCTCAAGGTTGGGATAACATCCAGAGGGACCTGAATGAGCAGGAAAAGTGTCCCCTGGGAAGCTCATGAGGTTTAACAAGGCCAAGTGCTGCCCCTGGATAGGGACAACCCTGGGATCCATCCAGGCTGGGGATGAACTGATGGAGAACAGCCCTGGGGAGAAGGACCCCGAGGTGTTGGGGGGTGAGAGGCTGCACATGAGCCGTCCTTGCAGCCCAGAAAGCCCAAAAATCCTGGGCTGCATCCAAAGAAACAAGGGCAGGAGGTGAGGGAGGGGATTCTGCCCCACCCTGGTGAGACCCCACCTGCAGCTCTGGGATCCAGCACAGGAAGGACATGGAGCTGTTGGAGAGAATCCAGAGGAGGCACCAGGATGATCAGAGGGATGGAGCAGCTCTGCTGTGAGGAAAGGCTGGGAGAGTTGGAATTGTTCATCCTGAAGAAAAGAAGGATTTGGGGTGACCTGATTGTGGCTTTGCAGTACCTGAAGGAGCAACAAGAAAGATGGAGAGGGAATTTTTACAAGGGCCTGGAGTGACAGGATAAGGAGGAATGGCTTTATACTCAAAGAGAGAAGGTGTAGATTGGATATTGGGAAGGAATTCTTCCCTGGGAGGGTGGGGAGGCCCTGGCACAGGTTTCCTAGAGAAGCTGTGGTTGCCCCATCCCTGGAAGTATCCAAGGTCAAATTGGATGGAGCTTGGAACAACCTGGGATAGTGGAAGGTGTCTCTGCCCATGGCAGAGTTTGGAATGAGATGAGCTTTAAGGTCCCTTCCAAACCAAACCATCCTGTGATTTTTTCCCTAGAGAGAGGAGTCATTTCATAGGGAAAAGTATTTAGCTTTTTTTAATTGCTCCTCTGTGCTGGTTTAGAAGTAACACCACCAGGAGAAATGAACTCAATTTGGAGAGACCACAAGTCTGAGCTACAGTTTTACTAAAAAGATCACAATACGTACAATGACACAAGATAACAATACTCCACAAGAACGAAGTACAATCCAACCCCCTGGGACAGGAACAGCTCGGTGCTCATGAGCTCCTGCCCCAGCACTGCGTGGTGCCCCTGGGTGCAGAGCAGAAGGAAAGGAAAAACCTGGTTGGGATGATGGTCTGTTGAAGAAATGGTAGCAGTCTCCTCAAGAGTGGCAACCACAGTCCTGCTGGAGTTCTGTTCCCTCTCTGAGTCTGATGAGATGGTTGCCCAGTCTCAAACTTCTGGGATTATAGATCCCCAGTACCTCCCCCAGGGCAGGGAGTTTCACAAGGGGTGGTTTATCTCTGTGATATTTATGTGATATTTATCCTGGGATATTTGGGGATCCTTTGATGATGTGGGCCCTTGTAAGTGCCCGTTGTGCCAGTGCACTGGGCCCATGAGCAGGGAGGACCCTCCAGGTGGGGGTGGAGGTGTTAATGTCTCCCCAGACCTCTTTCCTATTTATTGTGGCCTGGAGTGTGAAGTGTGCTCTGAGCAGCTCTCACCAAGTTATTTATCATTAATAGCCCATCAGGAATGACAGAAAGGGTGTAGAATACACAGTTTTTGGTTATATATATATAGTGATAAACCAGTCCCAGCCCCTGTAACTGTGACACCCTCTCAATGGCTCCTGAGGATAAGGAGTGCTCCAGTCTCATCGTGCTCAGTGGAAAGTCCTTTCCAGAATTTTTATGTCTTGTGGAGCATTTTTTTCCTCACCAAACTGGAAATAATTGTCTGTGATATCCAAATTAGTCTGTACAATTTTTATCGAGAACATTTGTAATTTAAATTGGATCTACAAAAGGATCGGGATTAAAAAAAAATATGTTCATTTCATGCTCATTATGTATCTCAGTGAGACTGATGACATTTTAATATTAACATTGTTATGGGTTCCATATAAAAAAATTAAGTCTACTTAATATTCCAGACTCTGCTGATTGGAACATAGTTATTCTTGACAATGGAAAATCAATTGCTATACTAATTAAAAAGAATAGCAGAGAAATAAACAAAACAATAAAAAATAAATATATTCCATATATTAGGTAGAAGCCTGTGTTTGCTCCTCTTGAAATCTCATCTCCTTTTGGAGTGTTTTTTCCCAGTTGCTAAGTTTGGGCCTTGACCTTGAGCTGGAAAAACAAAGGTGTCTCAAAAAGTCAAGGAAGCACAAACAAAAACCAGTTCCTAAAGGTAAATTAGAAGCTTCAAGATGTGGGTGCAACTGGGAATGGGAATTGATCTCCCTGTTGCAGAGAGACATGTTGGCTTTGTTAATGACAATGGTTTTCATGAGAAAGTCCTAAGATTGTTCTTGTTTGCACTTCCTTGAATAGCAAAAATCAAACACAATTCCCTTTTCCCAACTCAGTTACAAATAGATTTTTAAACTAATTTTTATTGCTTTTCCCCCTTTATTTTCTTTTTGAAGCCTTTTAGCTTGGAACAAAATCAGAGAAAATGATGTGGGGGGAAATGTAAAACAAGGGAAAACATATGTGTCTTAATTCAGGATTTTTAAAAGGAGACATAATTCACATTGATAAAAAGAGAATTGTTATTAAATTATAAACTTCAAGAAAATTTTCTGTCCTAACAAAACCTTTCTCCCTCTGAGCTGTGTGTCCCAGAACTAACCCTCTTTTTAGATGTACTTTCCCTGAAAAGAAAAGGCGAGTAAAAATTACTAAATTGCCATTTTCTGAGCACAACCCAGTCTCCAACTGCCAGCTTTGGATCCAGCTCCACATGGGAATTCTGAAGCAACAAAAGTGAAGGCTCTGCAGAGGGATGTGGACAGGCTGATGATCCTAAAGATCTTTTCCAACCTAAATAATTTGATGATTCTGGGATTTTATCTGCAGGAAAACTCTGCCTGAGTGAGAAAAACTCAGTGTATGTCCCCAAGTAATTGAAGGTGTAAACTGGTATTGCTGCTAAGAAAGGGAAATCTTCCACTTGGCTGCTCATCCGTATTTTCCTGGGAGATCAAGACTATTACAACTAGTGGAAAAGGTGTGAGGGAAAGGAAGAATGAAAGAAAAATAGAACTGTCAGAGAATCATCAAACTGCAAAAGGGTTATTAACAAATTCACCCAAAGGTCAGTTCTGGGATGGATTTTACTTGATTTTACTTTTTTTCATTTATCATTGTGGTGCAAAAAAGCAGGTGGGTCTTCAGTTTAACAGACAATTTTACAAGGAATTTTCCCTGGCAAGAAGGATCAAATGGAGGAACAAATGACCTTGGAGATAAAACAGAATGAAATGAGATGGAATTTAACACCAGGAGCTGCAAGGAGCAGTAGGAAGAACGTGTGATTGAAGAAAGGGATTCATCAGCCAGAAATGATGGAAAAGAAGGTTCTGAGGATGTGAATCAAAGTCAGTGGGGTGAGATCTCTCCCATGTAATATTTGCTGTCTGCAACGCAGAGAATCACAGGCTCTGAGTCAATAAAGATTGACTTCCTGCACCAACAGAGTCAGTAACATGAATTATTTTACAAAATGCTGGTGTCTTCTAGTTGAGAAGAATAATCGGCACCTTAAAGAACACTGACTTTATTGACTCCCTTTCTCTTGAGTCAAAGAAGTCCAGTGGAACTTGTGCCAAGACAGATCCCTCCACCCCGTTTACATGAGTGAGCCAACCACACTCATGTGATAAATGCAGCTCATTGATATTTTGGAAGGAAACACAGAATGAAATACATTATTCAATTCCCAAGTGCAGCTTTATGTGGAACACCATGTGCAGCTCCAGCCACAAAGGATTGATCCCACCATGAACTCAAAAATAATGAGAGTTTTGAGGGCAGGAGAATGTCTGTGACCTCGTGTGGGGACTGTGTGAGCTGAGTCCATGCAGCTGAACAGAGGAATGGCTGGGCATGGATTGTCTGCTGTCCAGAAATCCATTTGGGAGGGAAACGCCAAGGAATGGGAACTGTTTGAACTAAAGGACGTCATTGGCAAAAGAACAAAGGGATCTAAATCAGCTCTGAATAAATCCAGGACAGAAAATAGGAGGTTGCAGCTGATTAGAACACCCTTCCCTTTGGAGAAGCAGAGGAAACACTTTCTGTCATTTTGTGTTCTCATTTGGGACATCTTCAGTGCCCCAAAATGATCAGAGCACTTCTCTTCTCTGAGAGAGTTGGGGTTGTTCAGCCTGGGGAAGAGAAGGATCCAGGGAGACCTCAGAGCTCCTTCCAGAGCCTGAGGGGGCTCAAAGAAAGCTGGACAAGGATCTGGAGTGACAGGACAAGGGAGAATGGATTTAAACTGAAAGAGAGTGGATTTAGATTGGATATTGGGAAGAAATTCTTCCCTGGGAGGGTGGTAAGGGACTAGAACAGCTTGGCCAGAGAAGTTGTGGCTGCCCCATCCCTGGAAGTGTCCAAGGCCAGGTTGGATGGGGCTTGGAGCCACCTGGGATAGGGGAAGGTGTCCCTGCCCATGGCAGGGGATTGGAACTAAATGACCTTTAAGGATCCTTCCAACCCAAAGCATTCTGTGTCTCTCAATCAGTCCCTTTTGCCTCACATTTCTGGTGAACAGTGGGTTCCCAAGCTTTCCACAGCCCAACCCAGTGAAGAAAATTAACCCAACCAACACAGACAGATTTAACCAACTGCTCATCTGACTTTATTATTATGCTGAATTGCCTCAAAGTTCTTTGCCCAGCCTTCAGTTTGGCTGCCACTCAACCAAGGGGCCAGAAGAGTTGAAAACCAGGAGCTGATAGAAAAATAAATCCCCTCTGACACAATCAGTGTCTCTTGCTAATTGTTTCTGGCTCGTTCTGACCAGCAATTAGTTTTAATAGCCCAGCTAAGTTAGCTCTGATGATGTGATATCACCATCAATCACATTAATGACTCATCCGCTTGGAAACCAAGGGAAAGTATTTTCCAGACCACCTTCAGCCCATGTTGTGCCTGTCAACTCATGGCTCTGTAATTTCTAAGTTCAAGAGCAGTTGATTCGTGTCTGAATTTTATTTTTAGCCAAGCAGAAGTTTGCCCCCATCCTGTCCAAGTGTAGGCTCTTGCCACCAGCATTTTATTTGGTTGAAATTATTAATGAGAAACTTCCAGATGGCCATGAGGAGCCCAATTGTCCCTCAAAGGGACAAAACATTCCTTGATGGAAGCACCATAAGCCCCATAATGTGGGTACTTCATTTCAGTGCTTAAAACCAGGTGGGTTTAAGCTGGGCCTCTGTGCTTTGGGAGCATGAGAAGAGCTAAATTCATCAATGTCACTCTGTTATAAAAGTCTGTTTGTTTTAAATATTTCTCTGGCCCTGTCACTGGAATGACACCCCTCTTTCTGTTCATTAGAACATTTATGCTCAATTAGGGTAATACAAGTGTTATTAAACTGGGTTGAAGCATCAAAATATTGTTTTGTGGGAAGCGTTGATGTTTTAAAAAAAGTTTTGTAAAACTTAAAGCAGAAATTGGTATTAAAATATCATTCTGTATAACGGGGTTTCTGAGGAAGGCTCAGAATTTTCTCTTCCATTTTAAGTTCTGCTTGTTACTGGTGGATGATGTGGAACTTATTTCATGGTAGCAACAGAATCCCAGATTGGTTTGGGATGGAAAGACCTTAAAGACCATCCAGTTCCAACCCTTGCCATGGGCAGGGACACCTTCCACTATCTCAGGTTGCTCAGAGTCCCACCCAACCTCTCCTTGATAATTAATGTGCTGTCTTGATTTTTAATGAGATTATTCATGTCCTGGTCTCACAACTTTAAAAAAGTTGCCACAATTATCCTGTTTTGCAGACAGTGAAAATGAGGCACGGACAAATTATTTGGTAATTAACAGCTTAGTGATAAACCCTCAGTAAATTCTCCTCTCCTCCTCTAAATCATCTTTGTCTGTTTTTAATTCAGTTGCCTCCTTTTCCCCCAGCTAATGGGATAATAGTCCCTCTCTCCACTGATGAATGCAACAAAAATCATGGAATTGTGGAATTGTTTGGGTTGGAAAAGACCTCCAAGATCATCAAGTCCAACTGTTTCCTCAGCTGGAAACTAAACCATGTCCCCAAGTGCCACATCTACACCCCTAAACCCCTCCAGGGATGATGAATCCACTACTTCCCTGGACATCCCATTCCAGTGCTTTCCATAGCTGTGGAAATCACTGCAGCAGGTTTGATTGGAATCAAAAAACTTGAGCAAAATCAGACCTGCATATTAAAACTGTCCCAAGACATTTTATCCCTCAGCTGGATCCCTTCCCCTTTCCTCTAAATCCCTGGGTTAGGCAGAGGGTGTTGGACCAGAGCAAATGCCTCCCAAACAAAATTACCATCACCAAAAATTCCTTGAAATGAAAAGGATCAAAGAATTCAAGGACCTCTCCCAAAGAGCTGCTGATCAAAGGGCCACCAAGCAAACAGGCCACAGTTATGAGGAGGAAAATTCTCTGGAGGGATGGAGGATTAGGGTGTTCCAGGTGGGAGGCAGCAGTGTTAGGAGTTAAGGAATTCCCTACAAAAAGAGGCAGGAGCTGCTCTCATCCAGCTCTGCCCATTTCTCACCACACTAACTTCCCATTAAACAAGAGCAGGTCAGAGCAGAGCCAGGAAAAATTAAAATATAATTGTGGTTGGTGTAAGAGTGAGGATTTTTTGCTGTCGCATTAAAGCTGAGTCTTTGCTACAGAGGTAGAAATAATCCAGGTTTGCTTTGCTTTTCCATAGTGGACTTATCCTTTATCCAGCCTCATTTCTCAGGAGACTGGTTTTTAAAGAGAGGGATGTTCTCCTTTGTCACATGCACACAATCTTTGGATTGGGGATATGGGAAAGTTGGGAGGTTCCTCTCCCAGTATTGTGGGGATAAAATAGAACAGGAGGAACACAGGAAATGGAAATAATTTATCCCTTGCTTTTTCCTGCAGCTTGGTGGGGTATGGAAACCCTTGAAGGATGGCTGGTGTGGGGTCAAATCCCATCATCACAACACTGGGAATATATTGTATTAATAAATTAAACAGTCCTGTGAGGAGATCCAGGAGCTGATTCCAATGCCACGGTGTTTTTAGGATGGCTCATGCCAAAAACTTATTCCCCTGGAATAAGGGGAATTTTATCAAGGGCCAGGAATTCCCAGCAGGCACTAGTGAGGGGAATCCCTCAGCTGGGAAATCAGGAGAGCTAAATAATAGGGAATATGTCACTCTGTGCCATGTGTCTTGTCCCAGAGAATGGTCCTTAAGGAATTTTCATTTTCCTACATCGGTTGGGTCCCTCACCCTCCTTGGTCTGAGAACTTCCTGATCCCTCTGCTTTCCCACTGTCACTCCATAGTCCAATGGTACCTGTGTTCTCCCTATTCCCTTTGGCAAAAAGATTTTCACAGAGTTTTCTGCAAGAACTTTCTTCCTCTAAACTCCACTGATGGAAAAAGGAGCTGGAGCTGGACCTGCTTGAGGACAGAAAGCTGGATTTCAGGTGGGGAAATGTATTAATCCATAATGAATCAGTGTTCTTGGATGGTGAGATGCCATCCAAGATTAAGAGAATCACAGAATCATGGAATTGTTTGGGTTGGAAGGGACCTTAAAGATCTTCCAGTTCCACCCCCTTCCATGGGCAGGGACACCTTCCACTATCCCAGATTGCTCCAAGCCCCATCCAACCTGGACTTGGACATTTCCAGGGATGGAACAGCCACAGCTTCTTTGGGCAATTTGTACCAATTCTTCACCACCCCTGTAACAAAAATTTTCTTCCTAATATTTAATCTAAATCTACCCTCCTTCAGCTTAAGGCCATTCCCTCCTGCCCCTTATTTTCAAATTAAAATGGCAAAGGTTCACTTTTATCAAAACTGTGCTCTGCTGAAGAGCTTTACAACCAGACTAATTGTCCAAATATAAATCATACATGCTGAATTGTTCACATACATGTGTGCACACCCCCAGCTCAGGAGTTGGGTCAGAGGGACTGTAAACCTTCATGTGGGTTTATTCCCACACATTTCAGACTCTGAACATGAGCCAGGTGTGCCCAGGTGGCCAAAAAGGGCAATGACATCCTGGCTTGTATCCAAAATAATGTGGCCAGCAGGACCAGGGCAGGGATTGTCCCTCTGTGCTGGACACTGGGGAGGTCACACCTCAAATCCTGGNACATCAAATCCTGGGGTCAGATTGGGGCCCCTCATTCCAAGAAAGGCATCGAGGGGCTGGAGCTTGTCCAGGGAAGGGAATGGAGCTGGGGAAGGATCTGGAGCACCAGGAGCTACTGGGGGAGCTGGGGGTGCTCAGCCTGGAGAAAAGGAGGCTCAAGGGGGACTTGGAATTCTCTCCAACTCCCTGACAGGAGAGGGGAGCCAGGGGGGGCTCAGGCTCTTCTTCCAGGGAACAAGGGACAGGACAAGAGGAAACGGCCTCAAGTTGCACCAGGGGAGGTTTAGGATGGACATCAGGACAAATTTCTTCATGGAAAGGGTTAGAATGGGCTGCCCAGGGAGGTTTGGAGTCCCCATCCCTGGAGGTGTCCAAGGAATGTCAGGATGTGGCACTCAGTGTCCCTGTGGGACAAGGTGGGGATGGGGCACAGCTTGGACTCAATGACCTTGGAGGTTTTTTCCAACCTTTCTGATCCTGGGATTTTGTGATTCTCTGATATCCTGTGTGGCTCTGAAATAACCTTAACAGCCTCTGAAGGTTTTTCTGGAGTAGAGTCTATTTAGCAGGAAGAAAATCCATTCTCTCCTCTTAAGCTTTTTACAGCAAAGGTGACGAGGAGCCAAATTCAGGCAGCATGAGAATGTTCTGCCTGCACATCTCAGCTCTTTCCAGGTACTTTCAACCACATTTGTCATTGTGGTATCTGAGCTGAGTATCTCAAGCTGATCTTCAAAGCCCAGGCCAAGCATTAATTCAAAGCTTTAATGCATTTTTCAGTGTGCTGCAACATTAAAATGAACTTGAAACATCTTTTCTGAGCTGCTGTAGTTGCTCTGATTATAAAAGTATTTACTCTTTGTAGGGATGTACTTTGGAGTGCATCTGCCTGGGCCAAAAGTCATTTTGTATTGTGTTATTTTTGAAATAGAATCACTGAAAAGCCAGGGATTTCCATATTGATGGGAAGAAACTTCACATTCCAATAGATTTGGTTCTTCGTTTTAGTGGATTTACTTATTGTTTGCCCATCTGAGATCATAAAATGTCTTGGGGTGGAAGGGTCCAGCCCATGGTGAGACCTCTGGCCCCAAGGAAAGAGGACCCCACACTGGAGGTTTGGTGCCAGGAATTGTGATCCATGTTGGAGCAATTCCTGAGGGACTGACCCCATGGAAGGGATCCACAATGGAGCAGTTCCTGAGGGACTGACTCCATGGAAGGGATCCACAATGGAGAAATTCCTGAGGGACTGACCCCATGGAAGGGATCCACAATGGAGCAATTCCTGAGGGACTGACCCCATGGAAGGGATCCACAATGGATCAGTTCCTGAGGGACTGACCCCATGGAAGGGATCCACAATGGAGCAGTTCCTGAGGGACTGACCCCATGGAAGGGATCCACAATGGAGTGATTCCTGAGGGACTGAGCCCATGGAAGGGATCCACAATGGAGCAGTTCCTGGAGGACTATGGGAAGAACCTACTTTGGAGAAGTTCATGGGAATTGTCTCCCATGGGAAAGACCCCACACTGGAAAAAGGGAAGAGTGTGAGGAATCCAACCCCTGAGGAGGAAGGAGCAGCAGAGACACCACAACTGAGCACAATTCCCATTCCTTGTCTCCTTGCACCACTGAAGTTAAACCTGGGAAGAAGGGAGGGGTGGAAAGAAGGTGTTTTAAAATTTGGGTTTATTTGCTCATTACCCTACTCTGATTTTCACAGAATTACAGAGTATCCTGAGCTGGAAGAGACCCACAAGGATAATCAATTCCAACTTCAGGCCCTGCACAGGACGCCCCAAGATTCCCACCAGGTGCCTGAGAGCATTCTCCAAGTAGTTTTGTTTAGCAATAAATTAAATTAGTTTCTCAGTTGAGTCCACTCATGACAGGAACTGGTGAGGGTTCTTTCCCTCTCCTTATCTGAAGCCACAAACCTTTTATTATTTTTTTTTTATATTACTTCTTATATTTTCTCTCCCCTGTCCAGCTGACAGAGCACCTTGGTGGGCACCTGCCATCCAGCCAAGGTCAACCCACCACAAATATTTAGAAGATCTGGGTGTTTGTAAAAAGGAATGAAAGGCTGAAAATGGACAAAAAAGTCTGATTGTCCAGGTTCTTTCTTCAGGCCTTTTTCCCTCTCTGAAGTTCTCTAAAGGAGGAAAGATTTTTCTCCTTAGCAAAGAGTTTTCAGCCATGAACCCTGAACCTCAGCCTGGATCAGGAGTTGAACTTCAATGATTCCAACTCGGAATATTTTATGGTTCTATGATGTTTGAGGGACTTCCATGGAGCATCCATGGGATCAGAGCAGGTTTTCTATACTCTGAGACCCCCTTTTCCTGAAGTGTTCAGTCAGTTTGGGGTGGGATGACTCTGCTTTGTTTAAAATAAAGGTATTTTCACTTTCATTACAGGTCAAGAGGTGAGTGTGAGATTCATAGAATCACAAAATATCTTGAGTTGGAAGAGATCCACAAGGATCATCAAATCCAACTCCTGGCCCTGCACGGGACAACCTCAATCCCAACAGGATGAGCAATATAATATATTATATTTATATAATATCTTGGATCTGAAATGATCAGGGATATCAAACATCACCTGGAGATAAAAACTGGGGTCAAAAAGAGCTGTGATCACCTCAGGAGGTTTTATGCCAACATGGCCAAGTGGTTTCTGGGCTTCAACTGCTCCCCTCATGGAATGTTCTGCTGGAATATGCAGGTGAATATAAACACTGGCACTGTCCCTGGTAGAGTGGTCACTGTGTTGTGTTTAATTAGCTACTAATTAGATATTCTGCTTGATGAGATCATGTTTTATTCCAAAGAATCACATCCTGGAACTGCCTGACCCTTTCCATGATCTGTCTACAGAGAAAGCCTTGACAAAAAGCTGGGATGAGATGCCTCAGCTGCACACAGGATTCCAAATAATCCTTGGATTTGGTGGTGGGACTTTCTTTTAGGAGTGTTTTGAACCACTAAGGACATTTGTATCAGGGGAAGGAAGAGATTCTGTACTTTCTAGATCCAAACAACTAGATCCATCCAAACAAAGGGAAGTGGAGGTAGTTTCACTAGTAACTAGTGACCAAAAAAAGCAAATTTGGCAGAAAAAGTGACAATGTGACAGGCAGCACTGAACTCAACAGCACAAGATTGAGATTCATCCCTTCACTTCTGTCTTTCTTCCATGGAAAACACAATTAACAGGAGCCAATGAGCCTCAGAAGCATTTCTGCAGCCTCTGTGTGATCTGAATCTCAGGTTCTGGGAATATTTGCTCTTCTTTCCTTAGATCATGATGTTGCCAAGAGAAGAGAAGCACCAGAACAAGAGCAAACCTTCCCTGCACTTCCAAGATGATCCAATGACACTTATGGATCCTGTTTCAGGAGGCACCTCGAGCACACGGTGCCTGAACAAGCAGCTGATATTCCACAAGTTTGGGGGGATTTTTGCTGAGATCTGCCTTTCAGTCACCCGTTGGCTGGATTTCGGGTCTGGAGAGGGACTGACAGAGTTTTTCTGGAAATCCTGTGCCTTTTTCCTACTTCAGATTCTCTTTCTGTAACTCTGGACTTGCCGAGTTAATTAATGTATGTAATTGGCCATTCTGGTAGAAAACAGCAAAGCCAATAAGAAGCAGGAAATGCTGGAAAGTTCAAAGCTTACCTTTAATTCAGGCAGTTTTCCTACTTTTCAGCCGTGTTTTGTTTGATCAGTCGGATGCTGAAGGGGAAGGATAAGGCTCCTCATTTCAACCTCATTCCTACCTTGCCCTCAGGCAGCTCCAACCCCCTCCTTTTAATTATCACTCCAAAAGCACAGAGCCCACGGTTACATGAGTCACAAATTATATCTCCCAGCAGTGCATAATGCTCCTTTTCACACCTCCAGAGGATGAGTCATTAAAAATAGGAGGGGAAAAAAGAAACAACCGGAAATTCAACATTCCCCATCGATGGAAACAGAAGGAAAAACTTCAAAGGACAATTTGCTGGTGGACAGATCACTTTGAAATGCTTTACTGGTTTTGACTGGAATGAAGTTAATGTGCTTTGTGGAACAAGTGTGGGGTTAAGTTTTGGGGTTGTGGAGACAGTGTGATAATAAAGGGATTTTTTTGTTATTTCCAGTGAATTCACTTATAAACCAAAGAGTTTTCTCATTTTTACTTTTCCTAATTTTCCCTCTAGGTGGGGAGGAGTGAGTGGCTGAGTGGGGCTGAGTTGTTGGTTGGGGTTAAACCACAATAAAGGGGCAAAACCTGGAGTTTGTCTTTGGGTGAGTTTTGTCTCAGAAAGTGCCAGTAAAGAAACAGGGAAGTTGAGTTCCCACTACAGCTCTTCCCAGCTGTTCTTTAATTGAAAACAGCAGGAAAAGTCAATGTTGCAACAAGGGGAGAGAAGGGAGATACAGAAGGAAGGAATGTTCTCCAAGGCAGCTCATGACTGGGTAAGAGGGAAGTTGCACCAGGGGAGGTTCAGAATGGATATTTGGGAAAATATCTTCATGGAAGAGTGATTGAGTGTTGGAACAGACTCCCCAGGGAAAAGGTGGAAACACCATCCCTGGAAGTGTCCAAAAAATGGGTAAACATGGCACTTCTCACTATGGATTAGTGGACTGGCTTTAAAGGAAAATCAGGTTTTTAAAGCTTTATCCATCTCGATGTGGTTCAATCATTCTGAATATCCAGGAGATACCCACAGCCAGGTTGGATGGGGCTTGGAGCAACCTGGAATAGTGGAAGGTGTCCCTGTCCATGGCAGGGGGTTGGAACTGGTCCTTTCCAACCCAAACCATTCCATGATTCTGTGGTTCTATGAATAAATAGCCAATCTAACAGGCTCCCAGGAGGAATGTGGGATATTTCCCTGGGAAAACCAAAATGGTTCCCAAAGAAAACCATCATCAGTCAGAGAGGGTTATTTATCCCCCAGGGACGATTCAGGAAATTTTACATCAATGGTTTTGTTTCAGTTTCTTTGAATTTTTCAACTCTAATTCATCCAAAAGGGGGATGTTTCCAGGAACACACACATGGAAGATTTCCCTTCTGGGATGTTGCCAGATGAACTCCTGCCTGTTCTTTTATTCACTTTTATTCACTTGTGGTTGACAAAACCTCAGGAGTGATGTTTCTTGTGCACACAAATTTCATGTAAACGGGTAATGAAATAAATGTGAGAGGAAAACACTGTGGACACAAAAAGATCCATCAGCACCTCCCAGCTCAGGAAAATGACATTCCTGAACCAAAATATGCTGAAGAAGCTGCTTGGAAAGCCAAGCCTTTGAAATTACAAAAAGCCTCCCTTTTCTACATCCTGAAATGAAGAGAGATTGCAGGAAAAGCAGGATTTCTGCAGTTGTTCTCTGTCAATCTACAAACAGGTCTCTTTTGCCTTCAATATCTTGGATTGTCTCCTGGCTTTATGTCCTTGTATTGCCCTTGTTCACCACATCCACCCTTTGGCAAAGTTTAAGGCACTGACACCTGAGCTCTGCCCAGAAATTCAGAAAATATCCTTTTTTCCTTCTCTCGCTTTCCTTCTGGACCAACCTGAGGATTTTTTTCCTCCCTTTGCTCCTCTAGGACTAAGGAAATGAGGATCAGAACCTTTTGAGCCCTGTTTTTTCTATAGCATCTAAATATATGAGCTCAGAGATATAAAGTGATCTGGTTTTAAAATCCTTTATTTTCATGTTTTCCTGTTGCTTTCTTTTTAATGTTTGAAGGAATTTAACTTGGCTTTGACTTTAAAATCATAGTAACTCCATTGTCCAGTAGGCAGGACCCTAACTGTTCATGAAATAGTTTCTTATATCAGCTAAAGGTGTCAGTCCCACAGATATTTAAGGAGTTTTTTTATCCTTTAAAGGATATTTTTGCCTTACAAGGCAGGAGTTGAGCAAAATGCAGCTGTTTAATGAGGTTGATCCATCTGAGTGGAAGCTGCTGGGAAATTATGACATGAACTCTTGGTCTTCCTCCCACCAGAATCACATTCCAAAAGGACAGTTAGAATGACAGGAACAGAAAAGCCACTTTCATGCTGCTACAGACCAAAATCATCACCATTTTTACAATTTAGCTGTGTAGAAAATATCATTTTAGCACTGAAGAACATATTCTGGTTTATTCATTTTCTAATGTAGGTAAGAAAAGCTCTTATTGGCTTTTTTTTTTTTTCACATCCCTGGAGCTGATTCCTGGAGGTATTTGGAAGTTTTGGTTGTCTGGACTGGTAAATTCATGTTGAACTGGAACGAGCACAAGGCAAAGCCATGATCTTCCCTGTGATGGGAATGGACAAGGAATGTGCTCATGAAGAATATTCCATGTTTTCTTCTGCCCCAAACCATTTATTTCCTTTATCATAACACAGTTTGAACAGGAAAGTTGGAAAAAACACTCTTTCATTCCATCAATTCATCAATTATAGGAATGATGGAGTTGTGGATTTGGAGGCAAAGAATGTCCTTCTCCCTCGACAATGGCTTTCCATGGAGAGGTGGAATGGGAACAACTTCTGGCCAAATTCCTGAGGGAACTCCAGGGAAAGTGTTGTCAGTGGGAACTGGACTTTTTGAGGAAAAAGGTTGGATCAGCATCCCAGACTTCAGAGGAGTCTGCCCAGAATACTGACTCCTGTCCCTCTCCTCTTCCCACCATCCCTGTGCTGGTTTAACAGGAATTAATTCATCCTGACTTTGCAGGGAAAACAGAAATATCAGTCATTAACTGAGTGAAACCCCAAATTAGGTCATTATTGTATCAATGGCAGGATGAGGAGAACGACTTCAAGCTGAGAGAGAGCAGGTTTAGATTGGAAATTATTATCCAGGAATTATTATCTAGGAAGAAATGATTTATCATGAGGGTGCCTTGGTTGCCCAGAGAGGTTGTGGATCCCTGGAAGTGCTCAAGGCCAGGTTGGATGGGGCTTGGAGCAACCTGGGATAGTGGAAGTTGTTCCTGCCCATGGCAGGGGGTGGAACTGGAACTTTAAAACCCAAACCCAAAGCATTCCAAGATTCTGTGGTTGTCCAGTGGCAACACCTGATGTCAAAGGAAGAGCATTTTTTCCTGCTGTTTCCTTTCTGCAGGAATTAGGCCCATGGACTGGAGCCAGGCAGGCTCTGAAAGTTCACACTGATGCATCCAGAGCTTGGAAAACCTCCTTTCCAGGTGTCTCGGAAAACTCCCACACCTTTGTTCCTTTTCCACCCTTTTCCTCGAGTCTGTTTCTCCTGTCGCTTTTATTCCCTTAATTGCTTCCAATCTTTACTTCCCAATCTTTGGCAACATCCTCTTCCTGTGTTAGCTCTCGAAAATGAGCCATTTCACCTTTGAGGCTGAGGGATTTTCCAGAGGGTTGTGGAGCTGTTGAATCTGAGAAGAGCAGGAAAAGAAATTGGACTAATTAAGAAAAATCTGGAGCAAAAATCACCCGAAGAAATGGGCTTTGAGAAGCTTTTTTCCTGTGTTTTTTCCTGCCACCCTTTGTCTTAGAGAATCTTAATTCTTAATAAAATGCAGGAAGTGCAATAATAATAATATATTAGACAGGGTTGTTAATTAAATAGAACGATGTAGAAATCTTCTTAAGGGATTATCTGTGACAGAACCTTGGGATTAGCAGGGTTTGTGCTCAGGGTTCCTCTGCCAGACCACCAAAGTGGCTGTGAATCCTTCAAAATAAATGGCATTATTGGATGGAGGAGGTTTTAATTTTGTAGATTAAGGAACAGGCTGATCAGACATTGATTTGTCCACCACTGGCTGGAACTTTGCTCACAGAAAAAGAAAAAAAAACAGGATTAGTCACTGATTAAAAAGAATAAAAAGCTAAAAAAATCAATTTGGTATTGTTCAGGTAATAGGACTTGAGTCTTGTCTCTACATATGGGGCCTTCTGCTTTGTATTTCCCATGGGAAAGTGGGAATAATTACATATCCCATATCAGTATCCCAGGAGTTTGCACTGCTTTTAATTGTGTGAGTTTATCTCTGTATATAAAGATATTAAACCAGGCCAGGAATTGATGTATTCAGTGCTTTAACACACTCCTTAGCATTAAAAAAATAGACAATATCTCTTATAGTGCTTTGCTTTCTTATCTTCTCCCCTGGGAGAAATCATCTTCCCTGGGAAAAATAAATATTTATATCGGTGTGTTGATTTGGTTGGAGCTTCTTTGATATATTTTTATTCCTGAGGATTTTTTGTGTTAGAGAAATCAAATGTACAAGTTCTGTTTGTGGAACTGAAAGTGTTGCTTAAAATAATTAGGAAAGAGAAAAGCTAAAAAAAATACGTGTACTGGGCATTTAAAGCAAGTAAGGAAAATACAGCACTTTTAGGAAGCTGTACAACGGATTTAATAAATTTAAATTTAATACGTTTAAATTTAATTGTAAAAATTTAATTTAAAAATGGATTTAAACACGGAATTGGATTTCATACCTTACCTAGAGCTCCATGTCCACGTGGATTTTGCTGTGTGGGTGATTCTCCCTCTGACCTTCTGCTTTGCAGAGGCCAGGGATGAAAAGGGATGAACTGGCGGCTCCAACAGGCAGGAAAGGAGCAGCCCCTGGGGAGAGGGATGGCAAGGAGGGAAAAGGTGAGAAAGGAAGACAGCAAAACCTCCTGGAAACAGCAAACAACAGCAATAAGAGCAGGGCAAGTCAATAAATCCAGCATTGATTTCCTGACCTTCTCTGTGTGTGCGATGCACTGACTTGGAGCCTTTAATCAGCGGAGCCACTTCTTTGGAATTGGGGAAGGATTTTTGTGCTGGAAAACCCTGGAGCTGGAGCAGCCTCTGAGCTGCCTTTGCATATTATTTTATCTCCCACAAGGTGCAGCTGAAAGAGGAACCTCAACCTTTCCGTAAAAAGGGCTAAAAAGGAAAGGCTGCGACAATATTCAAAGGAGAAATAATTTCCCTTGTGCCCCAAACTCATCAGTTTGGGTTCAATTTATTAAATAACTCTTCTCCTGACTGACAAAAAGCTCGTGGTCCTTTTTTTTGCTCTGCTTTTACAGCTGAAGGGGAACAGAAGAGACAGAGTGGGGAAATAAAAAAGGTATTTTTCTGAAGTCTAGTGAAATCTTGCAGCAGGATTAACAAGGAATTGGAAAGGGGGAAGCTCCAAAGCAGGGCCTTTCTGGAATGTGCTTCTAATATTCTGTAAAAAATATATGTAAATACAGAATACATGTGAGTTTTCCAGTCAGACACAGAGTCTGGAATTAACACCGACCACCAAGAGAAGTTCAACCAGAAAATTCCAAAGGTGTTGGAATAAATAAATAAATCTTGTTATAAATACTAAATCTTATTATCTTATTTACCTTATTCAATAAATAATTCTTTAAGAATTAATAACTAAATTAATAAATAATTTTTAAAAATCTTATTTATTTATTTAGAGCTACCCATAAAAACAGTGGAATTTCACATTTTAATACACTGAAAATTCCCTTTATAGCAGCTGTGCTATTTTTTACAACCTTTTCCACTTTTTACTGCCACTTTTTAAGGAAATAAGTGAACCAGAGGCCCAGTAAAATGGTGTAAACTGGTGTGCAGGACCCATATATTACATGTTCCTGTACAACAACACTGGTTAATAGATACTGGGATTTTTTTTTTCCCTCCAAATTTTGGCTTTAAAGTGTGAAGATCACAGTTTGTGACCCCTGTGTCACCTTGCAAGCAATTAAAATAGCATATTTATAGTGGTCTGGAAGACCTGGATAAAACATTTTCATTTCCATGAGCCTGGAAAAAAAACATTCCCACTGATTTCAATGGGTTTTTGCCCAGCTTGGTGCCCATTTCAGGGGCTGTGGGAAGGTTTTCCATAAGGAAAGGCACCAACTCCTCCTCCTGCCTGGTTATTAGGTTTTCACTGATTTGTCTTCATTTCCTCCAG
>WEIV01015793.1:5175-19297 GCA_013390005.1 Calyptomena viridis
AAACTCTTAAGCTCTGATTTTAGTAGTAGTTGTAGTTGTAGTAGTAAACTCTTAACATTCTAAGTTAGAGCCTGTTTTGCTTGTGTGAAGTAGTTAATAAACAGTTGCTTGTAATCCTTATCACAAAAGTCGGAGGTTTTTTTTTCCCTTCTCTGAGAATTTTAGATCTATGTGTGGGCTCTCGGCTTTTAGCCAGAGTCAAACCATGAAAATAACTTTTCAGCTTACCCTGGCAAACAAATTACAGTGGATGGATTTTCAAAAGGAGATTCTTCTTTAATAAAAACAAATAATGCATGATGTCAGCTTCAGCCAAGTTACATTACAGAGAAAAGCTAGTGAAGATTCTCCTATTCCTTTTTTCTATATTCTTCAGTGTTTTCACTCTTCTGCTTTAAGCTGAAGAAAATCCCTGGAAACAATTCCACTGGAATTTTTTCTGTTTTCTTCAGAATTTGGAAATCAACGAATTTCTGTCTTCAAAATCTGCATGTCCTTACCAAAATTGAATTACTCTTCTATTTAGCTAAGAGAAATGGTGATACTAGTAATGGCACTAAGTGAAATACTGTACCATTCACTGAAATGTTTGTGAGCAGCCGAATTAAAGAGTCATTTAGGAATCTCCTTCATGTTTTTTTGCACTTTTCAAAATTTCTTTCAAAAATTAAGTAGCTATTGCCCCCATTAGCTGCTGAAATCAGGAAATGTCACTGCACTACAGATTGTCAAGAGACGTGTGCTGAGGTTTTGGTCCCAATACAGTGAAGACACAGTGGAGGCTCAGGCTCTGAAGCTTTAAGCTGTCAGAATCCATTTAGCAGGCTGAGACAGAACCACAGAATCAATTCTCTTGGAAGAGACCTCTGAGATCATCGAGTCCAATCTTTGACCTAACACCACCTTATCAACTAAGGCCATGGCACTATGTGCCACATCCAGTCTCTTCATAAACACCTCCAGAGACAGTGACTCCACCACCTCCCTGGACAGCCTATTCCTATGCCTAATCTCTCTCTCTGTAAAGAACTTCTTCCTAATGTCTAACCTAAACCTCTGCTGGTTTAGAGGAGTGATAAGGTCTTCCCAGAGCCCCAGCTCCCTCAGCCACTCCTCACAAGGCTTGTGCTCCAGTCCCTTCACCCTCTTTGCTGTCCTTCTTTGGACACGCTCCAGCACCTCAACATCCTTCCTAAACTGAGGGGCCCAGAACTGGACACAGTACTCGAAGTGTGGCCTAACCAGTGCTGAGTGCAGGGGAAGAATCCCTTCCCTGGTCCTGCTGGCCACACTATTCCTGCTGTGGCCAGGATGCCATTGGCCTTCTTGCCCACCTGAGCACACTGCTGGTTCATGTTCAGTTTCCTGTCAATCAGTACCCCCAGGTCCCTTTCTGCCTGGCTTTGAAGGTGATGAGGGGCAGTGGGACAGAGACCACAGCACTGCACTATTACAAGTAGAGGGTGTGAGTGAGCAAGGTGTTTGGAACACTTTCCCATACTGACTCAAGTTGGGAAACAGACTTGTTTCAACGTAGTATTGTGCGCACTCCTCCACCCCTTTCTACATTTAAGTAGCTGTATGGCCCTTTGAAATCTGTTCTGCTTTCAGTTTTTTGAGTGGAAAAGTATCTTTGAACTATAGGATGTGAGAATTAATACATTATTAATAGGTAGAGTGAGAAAACAAACATATGGTTAGAAAAATGAACGATAATGGTTTAGAGATAACTTGTTAACAGAGACAATTTTCTGAAGATTTAGTGATTCTTTTCTACTTTTAAGTCCTTCAGATGGTATCTGATCATTTCCAGTATCTTTATGCAATTTAATTTGCAAAAATGTCTTAAGTATCTTATTTCTTGGCGTTGCGGGAGCTCCATGGACAACACATGCAGACCAATATTTTATTGTAGTACAAGCGCTATTTTTATACTATTTTGTGAAACACACTCACAGAGAGAAAAAACAGTCTATTGGAGGGAGATTAGCTTGTTCACTTTCTATTGGTTACTGCACACAGGGTTTTCTTTCAGGTTTTTCTTTCAGGTTTTTCTCATAGCAATCTTATGTCCAGGCAGCCATTCATATCATTGTTGACTTTAGGCAGCCACTCACATTTTAGTTCTAGTGTCTTCTCACAGCAGTTTCTCTCAGCCTGTGTATACAGCATCTTCTTTCTGCAGTAATCCTTTCTGTACCAATCCTCAAAGTCTATATAGTGTCAAGGGGTCTGGGTTGCCCACCAGGCTGTTCTGCAACAAACAGCCCTCAACATCTTGGTGATAAGGGAAGCACATGAAACAAAGTGCAAATCCCTTCCTTAGATGAATCATACTTTTTTAGCAGGTCCTGCAACTGAATTTCACTGGGAGTAGGGGTTGAAATAAAACTTTTAAAATTTTTTACTCACAATAGTATTTCTTACATAAATGAAATTCAGTGGATTTAAACAGTAAGATATAGATGAATACTAATAAAGCTGCATATTGTATAAATAGTGTTTAAATATAAAATGACATAAAATCTAGTCCAGTAAATCAAATCTATGAATTTAAAAATGTATTTCTTTACATTTAATATATAACCATGGTTTTCATGTCACTACATTTTTCATATATTTTACCATTCACATTAAACATTTATATAACTCTAAAAATAGAGGTTAAGATACTTTTTCATTGAGCTGACAATTGTAATTAGTTTTAAATAATTTTATAATTCCTAAAATAGTAGATTGCCAATGTCTGCTATGGATTAATCACTAGAGAAATTTACTATATACAACCAGGTTCTTAAAACTTCAGAAGTACAGAAAGTACTTTCATCAGTTGAGAATCAGGAGCTACTCCTCTCCAGTAACTGCTGTCTTTCAAAAAGTATGTGATACCTTGGAGACCTTAGCATGTCACATTTTGTAATATAGGAAAAAAAACATTGAAAATTTAGGCTTCTTTATTCTTCCCAAGAAGGAAATTCTGGAAATAACAAAGATACAGGAAATGGTATCTAAACCACTCTTACCTTGTACTATGATTTTGAGTAGGATTGTTCTGTAAATGTCAGTGGCTTGAGTTTATCTGGTTATATTACTTTGATATAACAAGGAGAAATCTGTCTTTGCAAGTAGCTTTCAAGACTGCCATCAAATGACTGCAGGATAAGGTTATTTGTTAATACCTGGTTGTTACAGCAATGGTCAGAAAAGCCAATGAGCTGAGCTTCCTGAGGTTACTGTTGCTTTATTAAAAAAGCATGGAATACTTGATACTGGACTTGAAGGGATTGATCTGAGCCATTGGTTCAACTGTAAAATTTTATATATTCTTAGGCAATTAATCCCATTGTGCCTCAGTTTCCATCTAAAAGAATATTGCTAGTTTATTGATTTTCTATTAAGAACACGAAAAAGAGAAAAGGAAAAGAACAGAAAAGAGAAAGAACAGAAATAGAGTATGTGAACTATAAAATTGCACATACGTAAAGAAAACTATGGGATTAATTTATGAGATTACTTTCTTAGATCAGCCTGATTGGCAAGAAAAGCTTTAGGGTTGGGTTTTCTTTTTTCAATTTGTAAAGCCCAGCTTTTGATTTTAATGCGTTGTGTCAGGTCTAATGCAGAATGTCTCTATTTCAATTAAATTCCCTTTGATAGCGTAGATTTCTTTTTATGCAATTTGGTGCTTTAGAAGTGTTAATCCACTTTTATTTTGTTTTAATAAAATGTGTATGAATGTTATTTTTCCTTTCAATTTTTCTGGTGATTTTTTGTGGGTTTGTTTGGGGGTTTTTTTCTTAATCTTTGTACCCCTACCTTGGTATTCATGGTACAGAAGAGACACTTGATCATATATTTTAATATACTATTTGCTCAGTTTTGAGGAAAATTTTATTTTTCCTTTTTATTTTTTTTTTTATTTCCTTTTTATTTTTCCTTTTTCTATCCTGTTCTGTCCTGAAGCTGTCTTGTGTTACCTGCAGTTATTAAGAGGAGATGTAGAAAGGAGATGACCTCAGGGGGTGTTGATTTGTCCAAAATTATCATCTCAGTGTAACATTTGATGTAATACAGATGGTGATGAAAACTTATATTGTGACAAAGTACTGTTATATATTTTACATATTACATATTTGTATGTTATGTGAACTATATTTTATATAGTTTGGGCTATTTATTTATTAATTTTTACTGAATGGAGCTGTGGAGAAATACAGTATTATACTAGCACATTTTACTACCCAATTTCAGCTACTGTTTCCATGGAGACTCTTTCCACTCCAACACTTTCACAATTGCTGGGTTTTAATAGGTTAAAAAGAAGTCACCATCTAGTAGTATAGAAGAACTGGGCAGGGAATAAACTAAGTTGAGTGTAGACAAAAGGAAAACAAGGCTGTGCTTTGTTTTTCAAATGTGGGTTGTGAATTTTTGTTTCAAGATTAAGATTTTTTTTTTAATTACAGAATAAATAAATAAATTGCATTCCCCCCCTTGTGAAGTTTCCTTTGCACAACTTTAAGCATTTTTAATTGACAGCAGCTTGACATCTTGTTTCATTTATTTTGTTTCATGATCTGCAATTTAATTGTGTCCCTTTGCTTCACTTTATGTTATTACTGAAACTGAAATAAATCACGAAAGGCAAGCAAGATCTATGATCCTCCCTTCTTATAAGGCACTAATAAAAATGAAGTTAATGGGTTCTTTCTGTAGCAAAATAGTAGATATCTTTGCCAGCAATAACGCTTAAAGACATTTTCTTGAACAGTGACAGTCATGTGCCTTCTACGTGCCTTTTTTTCTTTGCATGCACCTTCTTAGGAAAAAAAAGGGGTTTATGTGTGTGTTTTACTTGTACCTATTTTATACACTTTAGCATACATTTTCTCTCAGTTCTATTTTCCTTTTCACATAAGGGAAGACTGTGTAAAAAATATGTTTTAAAGTAGTTACTACAAGTACTTCAAAACTTGGTTGAGGCAGATCAGCATGGTGATGTTACTTGTGATTGCTCACTGGTTTTTCTAAGATGCACATTGTAAGATGAAAGATGAAATTAGCAATTATTAGCATGTTTAGTTTTGCTACTTTATCACCAATTATGCATAATTTATCTATGTGCAGGTAAAAATAATTAAAAAACTGATTTTATTTTAAATAATAATTAGTATTAAAACTTAAACAGTGAAACACTGAGATCCTGAAGTGCTCCATATATAGCTATAATTATGCACATGTATTATTCCATGGTGTTAAGATCTGATAAGTGAGAGATGCCTCTGCCTGAATTAAGGTGCAAACAAGACTATATGCTATTAGTATGGATTTTATAGAAAAACTAATGTGAGGTAGAGAGATAAAAAGAAATAGAAAAGCGAGGAGAGAGAGAGAGGGAGGGTGGGAGAGATCAAACAAAAGACAGACATCACCTAGATCCATCTCTCCCACTACTTGGGATAGTCTATGTTTGACCAGTGAGGTATGTATGAGCACTTGCTTCTTTACACAGTTTGCCAGAGTGGGAATTTTTGTGTTAGCACCTGGGATGTGCTAACCAGACCTTAACTCCCCCAGGCCTGGAGTTACAATCATCTTATCACTCCACTCTGTGCTTATTTGATGGCAAAATACTTCAGCGGCCTTAACAGTGTTTGAGACAGGCCAATGTGCTCTTTAGGTCCTTACATACAGTCAACATACATTGCGTTATGCATTATCTATTATCCATGGGATTAAAGGGCATATGAATACCCTGGCTCTTTACAGGTGTCTTGATTTGAAAACAATGTCTGTCAGGAGGGCAGGACCTCCTGGAATAGAAACTCCTCCTTCCAAATTACTGTAAAATTGAAATTATAAGGCTTTCAAGAAATGTGTAGAAAAGAAGTAACTGTTTTTACTAAAAATGGAGGACAAAACATAACAAGACAACAACCAAACAATAACAAAGAAAAATGTCACCAAAAATTCCTTCAGAAAATAGAAAAGTGGATTTTCTTCACTGCAGTTACAGCTGTGGTCAGAAAGTGATGCCTTCACCTGTCAAGAGACAACGCGGTACACAAAGACGTGCAGCTGAGTCCCCCAGGGACCACATGACAACAATGGCAGCCACAGGGAGCTGCCTGTGGCTATTTGCAGTGGGCAGGGACAGGAACCAGCTCTTGATCTACCTGTGGTGCGTTGATCCCCTGGTGAGTGGTGGGAGCAGACTGGAGCGGCAGGCAACAGTTGGGGCTTTTCTGAGGCTACGTGGCACAGAGCAGTGAGATGGGAAAGTAGCTGATCCTGGGGCAGTGACAGGAAGCAGGATTGACAGTGCTAGTGGGAAGCTGCAGTCTGGGGCAGCAGCAGTGGTGGCAGCATGGGTTGTTGCCACTGTCTGGATCAGCAGGAGGCGGTTGCTGCTCTGGCACCAGCAGCACCTCAGGGCATGAGGCTGTGGTGACTGTGGCTGAGAGGCAGATGATGGGCAGTGTGGCACGTGCAGCAGAGCAGTTACATCCTGGGGGGTCCATACCCACGAAATGAGATAGTATAATTCTCACAGCAGAGGTCTTTTGTACTCCTCAGATCCCCCAGCACTTTGATTTTAAGAGTCCCACCTCAGTTCTTGCAATATTTCACTCTGGGGAATTCCCTTCACCTACATCACCCACTCCTCCGTGTGGCCATAACTACCATGCACTGCTGTCAGCACATGCCCCACTCCTGCCCACATCTTCCTGCAAAAACACATGGTGGCATGCAAAAAATTCGGAAAGCAGATCTAAACCAGAACAAGATGACTACAGTGCTCTCCATTCTTATTGATAACTTCACATTGATGTGAAGAGTGAAAGTGAATTCAAAGTAACGCATGATGTGAAATACGTGATTTGCCAGGACTGCAGAAGGGAGACAGGAACTCATAGGGAAGGCTGAATCTCCCCTCAAACTGTAAAGAAATGTTATTCTTCATTTCTTGCTCACATCTACCTAAATCTTACGCATTTCAACCTTTACCTCTCATCTTAAAGGGCTCTAGTGTCTTCCTTGGCATCTCTGTCTCACTTCTATATGATGTAGTCTACAGCTTAGGTTGATCTAGACTATAGAAAGGAAAAATCATAAAAACCTAGCAGTTAGAGAGAAGGTGAGTAAACCAGAGTTCTTTTTATATATTTCCCAACTCCTTGTTATACTGCAATGTTTTGATTATTCTGATTTCATAATTCCTTTTTTACACACGAATGTATCACAAAGATTTTTTGTGTGCTGTCAGAATTTGAGGCAGTAGAGAAGTTTTATCAATATCACAAAAGTAAAATTTATTGTTGACAAGGAAAAAAAAAGAAATACAAAGAAACTGTCAATGCCTCATGTAGAATACAAAGTATGATATTTATTGCTATTACAAACATGGAAAATCAATTCTTAAGGGACATTGAACTTCTAGTCCTATGACCCTGACATTTTTAAAGTCCTTTCCATTAGAGCTAATGCAGTTAGCAATTTTAGCTATTTCTAGAAAATATTCACTTCTAAATTTTATCTGGAAATATTAATACTAGTAGCAGAAGCAATTCAGCACGTTAACTGGAAATAATTTACTAATAAATAACAGCATAATACTCACATTAAATACAAGAGCCTAATGCTTATTTTAAATACAAAAGTTTCCTTGCAGAAATACTTTTTAACTTCCATTTTTTGGATGGTAAAAATATCAAAATCTAAGAAAAAATATGTGGACAGACAGGGACTTAAAATAATGTACTTAAAAGAAGAAATTTTATCTGTATTTTACGGTGCATACCCTAACAACATTCAAAGTTTGCTAAGAATTGAAAATGCAAATAGAAAACATTATTTGCAGTAGTACTACTGGTAATCCGATTTACATTAAATGTATCTGAAAAAGGAGGAAAAATATACTATAAATAGCTGCACAGAACAGATTGGCCCAATATAAGATTTTTTTCTTCCATCCCTGCTCCTGTATTGGGCAAATTGACTCAGACGTCTCAGCAGCAAAACTGGGGGGAAATCTCATTCCATGTGTGGTGAGACTGGAGGACCTGTCTGTTCTCCCCCCACATCTGTGACCACACTGAGGGAAAATACATGGAGGGGTTAAAGGGAAATCCTGTCTGGAAAAGGCAACATTTAGAGTTTATAACAGTAAAAAGGCAACCAAAGAGAAAAAAATTCACTCTAATTCTTACATTCATATTATACTAGTTTCTTGGCAACTGATAAACTAGTTTCTCACAACTATATTTCAAAAAAGACAGAACATATTAAATATCACTGACATGAACATTAGGGCGAAAAGAAAGGTGTTTCACCACTGTGACCTAAGAAACCTCTTTTTCGTTCACTGGATTTTCTTAGTGAGGTGAGTCATTTCCTTTTTTCCAATGACTAATTTATTGGCTGTTCCTTCTGTATTAGGATCACACATATGGTGGCCATTAAAAGTATCAAAGTTCCTTTTCCTGAAATTCTTTTTGAATTGCCTTAACTTTCTAAATAGCCTGTTCTCCATGTCTTTTTGTTCATTACATTGTCACAAAAGCCAAGCAATAGATAATCTTTCTCCAATTCTTGATATTATCTTTTTTTGTTTAATTATCCTTCTCAGACTGACTTTACTGTGCAAAGACATTCTACATCTTAATTTATTCTTAATTTACTCAGCACCATTGTTAAGGTTATTGTTTCCCTTGTCAGCTCAAAACAGCTCTGTAGTGTCCCAAGATGACCATGTGTGACTTAGCTGGCTATGATTTGTACTGTGTTTTCAAGGTCTCTTCTTTTTCTTCCTTTGTAAAATGTTCAGGTCATAGCCATTGCAAAATTAAGAGTCAAGAATGTGTTTTTTTCTTTCTCCTTTTAGCTTTGAATGTTTGCTGACAAGACAAAACAAAAAAAATAAGTTCGATACCAATGGAAATGGAAATGCTCTGCATTGTAAAGATCTGGTGCCTTAGAAGGGGAAAACAATGTACATTTTCAGAAGGCAATACTGTGTTACTCTTTCACCGGAAGCAGTGCTTATGTGCTGTGACTCTGAATGCTAACCATTCTGGTGCACAGATGAAAATGCTGCAATTCTGAGTCATGAAAGACCTGTAAATTATCAGTAGCCAGCATTTCATGGGATCACAGAATATCCAGAATCTCTCTGGAGATCGTCTAGTCCAACCTCCCTGCTGAGGCAGGGTCACCTAGAGCAAGTTACACAGCATGTTTAGGTAGGATTTGAATGTCTTCCCTCCCTGTGCAGCTGTGAGATGCTGGATTCAAATCTCACTGAATTACATAATTATTTGGGTCACAACAAACCAACTAATGTGTGTGTGTTAGGGAAAGGACCAAGGCTGCAGCCACATGGCCTGCTGCCACAGAAGGCACATGGCTGTCAGAAGGCACATGACAAAAACTGTCAATCCAGATTTTTAACCTGCCTACAACACACCTCCTGAAGCCTCTGCCTGGCTACAGCACCCTTCACTCTGGTCAGGAGAGCATTGAGTAGGGGTGAGTCAGATGTCCCACCTGGGAGGCTTGGCCACACTGGCCAGACCACATAAATACTGTAGCAGTAGGCTCCGTTTTTTTGCTTTCTCTTCCTTCTCCACCCACCCTTGGTGGTAGCAATTTTTCTCTTATTCTTCTCCCCTTCTTTACTCCTTTTCTATCCTTCTCTCTTCCTCTACTCTTGTTTCTTCTCTTAAACTCTTTTCTTTCTTAATCTCTTTTGAGTAACTTAAAACCAATAGGCTGTATTTTACTAAGCTGGTGTGTGGTGTTTTTAGTTGGGTGCTTCTGCCCTGGTTATATGTGATTCCTGTAAAATCTTTTGCAAAAAATTTATTTTCTCACTAAATTAAAAAGAAATTAAAAAGACAATCTCTTGAGAAAACATATGCTGCATATGCACTTTATGTAAATTTGAGGTATTAACAAACTAAAGGCTTTTCAAAAGTTTGATGAGCAAACTTTAAAGCTCTTAATATATTTTTTAAAATAATACTTTCAGTTGAGCTTGTGACTTCAAGTCTGGGATGTCACAGCAACCTGTTCCAGTAGTCTACCACCCTCAATGTTAAGAAGTCGTTCCTCGTATTGAGGTGGCACTTCTGTTTTAGGTTATGACCATTACTCCTTGTCCTGTCATTGGGCACCACTGAAAAGAGTCTGGCACCCTCTTGACACCTGGCTATGAGATTTTTGTATGAGATTTTTGTATGAGATTCCCTCTCATTCATCTCTTTTCTAGGTTAAACAGACCCAGCTCCTACAGTCTCTCCTCATAAGAGAGATGCTCCAGACCCCTCATCATTTTTGTGGCCCTCCACTGGACCCTGTCCAGTGACTCATCTTGAACCATGGACATCAGAATTGAACACAGTACTCCAGATGTGGCCTTACTAGGGCCGAGCAGAAGAGGAGGATCACCTTCCTTGACCTGTCCACACTCTTCCTGATGCACTGGCCCTCCTGGCAGCAAAGGTAGACTGACAGCTCATGGTCAAGTTGTCATCCACCAAGACTTCCAGGTCCTTCTCTGCAGAGCTGCTCTCTGGTAGGTCTCTAACCTACACTGGTATTTGGGGTTATTCTTTCTCAGGTGTAAGACCCTGCACTTGCCTTTGTTGAACCTCATTAAGTTTCTCTTTGCCCAGTTCTTCAGCCTATCAAGGTCTCACTGAATGGCAGCATAGCTTTCAGGTGTATCAGCCACTTCCTATATCCTCCCATATCCCCAATTTTCATATCAACAAACTTGTTTAGGATGCTTCCTATCACTTCATCCAGGTCATTGACAGACAAGTTGAATAAGACTGGACTCAATACTGATCCATGGAGAATGCCACTGACTATGGGCCTCCACTGATCGTGACACTCTGAGCTCTGCGATCCATTCAGTTCTTGATCCACCTCATCGTCCACTCATCTAACCCACATTTTTTGAGCTTACCTATAAGGATGTTATGGGAGACAGTGTCAAAAGCACTTGCTGAAGTCCAGGTAGACAACATCCACTGCTTTCTTCTCGTCGACTTATCCTGCCATGTCATCATAGGAGGCTATCAGATAGGTCAAGCATGATTTCCACTTTGTGAATTCATGCTGACTATTCTCAATGACCTTCTTTTCTTTCGTGTTCTCGATGACAACCTCTAGAATGATCTGTTTCACCACCTTTCTAGGGATAGAGGTGAGGCTGACTGGTTGGTAACTTCTCAGGTCCTCCTTCTTAGCTGTTTGAAGAAGGGAGCAAAACTGGCTTTTCCACTCATCAGGAGCCTCTCCTATTCTCTGTGATTTTTCAAAGATAGTGAAGAGTGACTTGGCAACAACATCTGCCAGGTACCTCAACATCTGATGGAATCCCATCAGGGTCCATGGATTTATGAGTGTTAAGTCTGCCTAGCCAATCTTTAACCCAATCCTCTGCGATCAAGGGAAATCTTTCTTTCTCCAACCTTCCTCTCCTACCTCAGAGATTTGGGATTCCTGAGGGCTGAACACAGCAGTAAAAATTGAGTCGAAGATGATGTTGAGTAATACTGCCTTCTCTGTGTCTTTCATCATCAGGACATCCATCTAATTCAGCAATGAAACACCCACTATGCTGTGATATCTGTAAGATTTATGCATATTTTCCATGATAATCTACACCTCAGCAAATTTTATTGAAACTGGAAAGCAAAGAACAAGTCTATAGAAAAAGATTAATTAGTCAGTGAAGAGCAATTTATTTTTGTGAAAAGACATGCAGAGAAACATGTTTGAGGCCCTCTTCACTTGACAAATATGAGAGCAACAGCACTTTCAAACAGTGCAGTCTGACAACACTTGATCCATTTCAGCTACAGGTATTATGTTAACTATTCAGAAATCTGCATCAAAAGATGGTTAAATCTTTAGTACCTCATGAAACACATTCAGTGGCACAATGAAATATCAGAAGTGGAAACTTTCTTTGTACTGATATGAAGTGCTACGTCAAATAACAGACAAATTTGAAAAAATACTTTCACTTAACCGAAGTATTGATCTCAAACTGAAAAGGTCTATGAACAACTTCTGTGTTTCATTTTTATTTTTTTTATCAGGATAAGAATGTTGAGTTAATAAATATCTACATCCATAATCTAGTGAGATTTTCAGTAGTCTTGCACTTGCAGAGGAACACAACATTCACTAGTTTTGTTAGAAGACTCAGAAATCCTAAACATCATTATTCAATAATTTTAAGTTTTAAAAGTTTAGTGGTACTTGATTGGATCTTACTGCTGCCATAAGAGTTATGTAAGCTAAAATAATAGTTACTGTTTCAGTATGAAGGTGAATTTTCTGCTAAAAAAAAAATATAGCCATGGTTTATTTTATTGCTTTGAAGGCAGTAAGGTTTGTTTAGCTTTTATTAGCACCAGTCTTGGAAGTTCTCCTTCATATGACACTTGCTTTAAAATTTATTTCTCACAGACAAATTTAGACTGCTAAACTCCAACGTCAACAAGCTTTCTGGTGCACCTTACATGACACTATTCAATCAAAGATATCTTAAGGGGTTTTTTTCATAATATCTACTACTGTTGAATTTTCTTGAAAACTTGTCTCAAAGAGTTACTGTTGTACATTTAAAATTTGTGTAATTCCCTGAATGTGCTGAGAATAGGCTGAGAATATGCCAAACAACTATGCAAGTCATGAGGAGGTGTACAATATATTAAAGGACTTCATGATACATGTACTTTATGATGTTTTTTTTTAATGAGTATATCTAACTTATGATGGAGCAATCCAGTATTTATAGCCAGAAGCAAAAACTTCAGATAATTCTCATATTTCAAAAACTCTGACCTCTATAAAAAAAGACGGTTTTGCTGAGCATTTTTAAAATACTTTTTATTCTAATATTTTTGCATAAAGCAGATGGTTTTGTATAAATGACTGGCTTGTCATTTGAATTTATTGCTCATTTGTTTTCTATCAGTGTATTAGAAGACAAACTCACTGAAGTAGCAATGGGGGCAGAAGCCCCAAATTACATTCTGCATCTAAATTGCACAGGAAGTCTGTAGCAATATGTAACTTTTAAAAATATGTTTGTAGTAGTTTATATAGCCTTTCTATTTTATGATTATATGATATTATGATATTATATGATATTTTTATGATATTTTATTATTATGGTTTGGAAGTCTTTTTTGCTAAATGAGGAAATGAAGAATAGGGAACAAAACATTTCTGCAAGAGACCTACAGATATGAACTATCTCCCAGGTATGCTGGTGAGAGAAGGATTCATACAAAGAAAGATGGAAGGATAGAGAGAGAGAAATGTTACCTTAACAGTGGAGAAGCAGTTCAAAGAAGTTCTCTAACCATTGCTGTATTCACACTGTATTAAAACAAATATAAAATAGTATTTTATGGAGCATTCTCATGTCCTTTACAATTAGTCCTGTTGGACTTGTCTTGTTCCCTAACTAAGAATTGTTTCATTCTCTGCCGTAAATTCTCTTAAACTGAATCAGCCCATAACAAAAAAAAAGACTTCTATAAGCAGCAGCAAAGTGTGCGGATATTACTTTTTTTTCTGCCTGTCCTTAGTAAGTAAAGACTTTATCTGGGAAAATATTTTAAAATTATTAATTAATTAAGTTCCCATAACCAAAAAAAAGACTTCTATAAGCAGCAGCAAAGTGTGCGGATATTACTTTTTTTTTCTGCCTGACCTTAGTAAGTAAAGACTTTATCTGGGAAAATATTTTAAAATTATTAATTAATTAAGTTCCCATAACCAAAAAAAAGACTTCTATAAGCAGCAGCAAAGTGTGCGGATATTACTTTTTTTTTCTGCCTGACCTTAGTAAGTAANGATGAAAAAAATGTACAGAATTTAGAAATTTAAGTCTGACATGATGATCTCTGTAGAGAACAGACATTTTATAGGGGTTTTTTTTAATTTTTTTCAGAAGAACTCTTGTTTGATTCAAACACTCTGCTCAGAAATCTAGTAGAGAATGTAACAGTTTAAATATTAATTCAAGACATATATATTAAGAAGTTTTGTATCAAATAAGCTTATGAAACTAAACCAAAACATTATGCTTTAC
>WEIV01015794.1:6693-18117 GCA_013390005.1 Calyptomena viridis
TGGCAGCCACCTACAGTATTTGCATGCCATTGTCATTCATTGCCTCTGCACCAAATGTGATACAGTACCAAACAGTGAATGAACACAGGTGATCTAAACTGTAAGAACATACAAATAAAACAGTTTGGTATTAAAAACAGTTTTATATTGATATCTGTGCTAACGTCAAATATTTTGATTTTTTTTCCTGCTAGACTTAAAACAAAATTTAGTTAGACCATAATGCTAGATATTCTCAGTTAATGTACTTTTCTAATCCAAAATACAGACAATCGGTAACAAAATATAAAGGCAGCTGGAACAGAACAGTACATACTGGCTGACAAGCAGAGAGATGCAAGACCAACTTGCTGGTGTTTTTTTTAAGTCCAGATAATATGTAAATAGATCTGCTTTAAAAAAACAAAACACAAACCAACCAAACCAGAAAACCCCATCAAACACCACACAACACAGAACTGTAGCTAGGAAAATATATTGAAGGTGACATTGAGGCAGCTATCCAAAATAAACATGGAAATGCCCTGTATGATGTTCATTTCATCATACAGGTTGGCTGTGTTCAGATGATTGCATGTAGATACTTCAGGGTGCTAAGAACCTCCGGTATTCAACCTAAGCTGACTTTAAAAGACACATACTCCAGGATCCAAACAACCTGGTAGCTATGACTAAGGCAAGACCTAAATTAACTAGCTGAAGAAACACTGAAATGTGATCCACTGTATAGCTCCCAATGCTATAACCCACAAAACTGTCTGTATTAGGAAGATAAGCCCAAGGCCTTCACTGGAAAGTTAGATATTTGTGTGTGGAGAAAAACCCCAAACAGAAACAAATACAAATCCCCTACAAGAGGAGCTGAAGCTACCTTGGCTGGGTGTTCAAATAAAGGAAGCTCACTTGCTGTCTCCACAGTTGCTCCATACAGCAAACCTAGGCTTTCCAGACTCACAATACAGTGAAGGAGCAAAAACCCATCAACAACAACAACTGTTAACAGCTCAGGGTGGTAAATCAGTATCAACCGTGTGACATATAGAAAATATGGAGAAAATGAACAGCTATAGTTGCGCATGTGGCTTAAATTCTTTTTAGTACATTTCAAATACATCACAGCAAAGCTAGTGAGTGCTACTCACTAGGACCTGGCTCTAACAGCCGGTACAATAAATTAACTGACACAAACTTCTACAGTCACAGGTCTCTTAATGCCAGTTTTAGCCCATGCTTAGCGTCACTGTGTTGAAGCAACAAATATTCTCACATGTGTACACATGACCTATTAGTCTGCTCTTGTAGCAATATTCACAAACACTCCTGAAGGAAGGTAAGTTCATATTACAGACTACTGGCACTGATATATTACAGTTTCTCCATCTCTTCTTCAAGACTTCACAATCCACCCCCAAGCTGGACCCGAAAGCGCATCATTGGTCTGTACTACTATTGCTAAGGCTCCAACTATCAAGCAGAGGAGCCCGAAATCCACTCAATTCAGGCCACAGACAGAGCAGTTTCTGTCTTTCTGTATCTTTTTACCCATCCAGAGCCATGTAGATTTTTCTAAGGCTAGCCATCAGCTTGCAGGGAAAACCAGTAGCTAATGTTGGGAACATCACAGTATCATCCAAGTTAAGGCCACAGTACCGACCAGGGAAGTTTCAATGCCTTATCGCTCCAAAAGCACAACTAGGTAGGCACTAGCATGAGTTCTGTGAAGGTTGTGAAATTTATTTACTCCTCATGCATCCAAAGAGTGAGTAGATTCACAGACTTCAGTGTTTACATAAAGCTAACTTACATGCTTTTAAAAGATAAGAGAAGATCAACACTTTTGCTTATTTGAAGATTGTGCCCCTCTTGCTATTTCTTACCTATTTCAATTTATTCCAACTCTTCAAAATACAAGGTTCTCTCCCACCCCAAAAAGGGCTGGTATCCACTGGAACTGCACACAGATCTGAAGTCTCCATAGTTAACTCTTTATTTTCAGTCTGCATTTCAGTGTAAGAAATGCAGTGTAAGAAATTTTCAGTGTAAGAAAACTAACATTTCGTTTTGTTACCAAGATACAGTGAGTTAACAGTCTGTTGGACAAACGAACTTTCAGCAGCTATGAATAAAACCACTCAAAGGGCAGGCTGTAAACACTGCTTACCATTGTATACACATGGTTTGAAGAAAAGAAATACACATTAGTCTCTAATTTGTATAGTATTAAATACAAACCCTTTTCAACTGCATTTTCACTTAAAAGCAGATGTTTACAAGGACTAAACCACTGGGACACAAACTATTTTTCAGGACTACTAAACGTAAAGAGAACGCCACAACATCTGTGAAGAGATTTATGCTGACTTTGAAAAAAGTTGGTTTTAACTCCACTGCAATTTTTGATAAGATCCATGTGATATTTAGAAGAGAGTACACTTACAACATGTAGCTCATTTCATCTTGTATGACTGTGGGCACCATATAATCAATCTAAAAAAAAAACCCACAAAAAAAAAGCAATGAAAACACAAATGAGTAGATCCGTATATGAAGATTAACATTAACTTTGAAAGCCTATACTACTCACCTGTTTCATATCCAGAGGACCAATGTTGGTGATGTTGTTTAAACGTGCTTTGCCAATAACTGTTTTTGAAAACTGAACTTGGGCTGTGATATTTGCCACTTCAACAGAGTAATAGTTGTTATTCGTTATATTTAGCGTGTTCTGAAAAAACAAACACAAAACACTAACAGCTATTCATTCTGTGTATCTTTATGAGCAAGCATTTTGAAACTTCTGCATGAGACAGTAATACCTGAAATCATGCAAATTAATTTTCCTGCCTGCTAGGATTGTGGGGAGGAGTGGTCAAATGGACCATAACTTAACTCTTCTCTCAGGTTTGTCTTGTAAATATATTGAGCAGCACGAATGTCTGCACAACTTCCCTGGTGACAACCCTCCACTGTAAATACTGCATTTCTTCCTATCCTCAATTATTCCTTCCAGGAAATTTAGCTATCAGAGGACCCTTTTCTCCTATGGCAGCTTTATTTAAAATTAAGAACTCTACCAAAATCATTTTTCCTGACCCTCTGTTTTGAGAGATGCATTATACTGGGGTAGTATCAAATAGCATTCCTACATACACACATTACATTTCACTAATATTCAAAAAATAATGCAGAAAACACAAAATTCCTGTTCCCACGAAAGGAGAAGACACAGTGTTAGCTCGTAACCACAGCTCTATTGGCTACAGCTAAAGGAACCAGCCATGGCAGGTCCAGTTACACTTTTCAAACTGGTCATTTTACCTACTTGTATTTCTTAAGGACTAAGTTTGCCGCCAGCTAGACCACAATTTCTATGTATATTAAACTGTCACAGCAGTGTCTCTTGTTGCCTTATTCATTACAAGCATCCAAACAGACAGTCAGACTTACCGTAATATTTAGATATATTATACGTCTGCCCTGTTCGTAAGTGACATACACTGACTTCACACCAATGTATTCAACATCAATTGAGCGAGGAAACAAGAAAAACACAGCCAGCCCAGAAAGTAGTAAACATACAGTTACAGAAGCAGTCACGTAGAGCTTTCTGGAGAAAAAAAAAAGCACATTTCAGAGTCAAAAGCACATTAAACAACAGTGGCATGCTATTTTCTGTGAGTGATAAGGAGCAGGAGTAGTCAACATCTACTACTTCTACCTTTCATTAGCTTCTAAAAGGGAAAAAAAAGCTATGTTGCATTTCACATCTGTGTCTCAAACAGCTGTTATTCTTGTATATACATCCAAAATCATATGATTCTATATATTTTCAAATCATGTGGTTATTTCAACATTTATAACTTACAGAGGAGAATGGAAGAGGTAAGTATTTTTGTGCTCTGAAACAAAAGTACTTCCTCTTAACATTTATTTATAGCACAACTTCTGCCATTCTGTGGGACTCTTGCACAACACTCCCAGAAAGCAAAATAAAGCTCTCATGACAGAGAATCCCAACTTTTAGGGGAAGTGTTAGCCTCTGGGTAAGGAGTATTATGTGAAGTTACTGTATTTTTTTTTCCTGGCAATCACTTCTGTCTACTACAGAAATATCCAAACATTAAGAAAAAAACAAAACAAAAAACCACCAGAAAATATGTCAGTGCAAGAACCCATAAGCATTGTTATGAAACCTTTAAGTAGATCCTAGAAAAAATTACACATGCTGTATCGGAATGATGCATTAGTTGATTTTGTTACCTGCAAAAATCAGAACTTTACAAATGAATTTTAGATGACTTATTTTGTAATAATGGCTCAAAGAAGCCACAGTAACTCAGACAGTGAACATGTATCTCTTAGGTCAAGCAAGATAGTACAGAGATTGACAAATACTTGCATCATTCCTCTAAACACACAGATAAGTATCTACATGAATAGGTTATACAGTATTACTTTGCTTTATACTTAGCTAAGACATACTGTGATGGAAGTATTCACAACTGTTAATAAATAACTCCGCAAGAGTTAGAGGTTAAGGCTGACATTACTCATGATCAGGGTTCTTTCAATACTGAATGCAAGAAAACATTCCAGTGACTTCTGCTTGACTCTTATCACTACCTTCTTGAAATTGTTCAATTTTAACTAGAAGAGAATAATTAACTGTAGATCCTCATATGACAAGTAACTATTAACTTACGTTCTTCTTGGCCTCAGTCTCTGATCACTGTATGGAATTAACGCTACCAGCTGATTTTCCTGCCCTGAAAACAAAAACACCTTCTAAGAATTTAAACAAAGAATAAGTATTGTTGCAGTTATTTTACACAGAGTGCCTGTTATAACTTAATGGGACCAAAGAATAAACACTGAAGATAAACATTTAAATTCCAGATAACCAAGTCAAATACTACTGCAGCTTATGTAATTTCTAAAACAGAGCATGGATTACACAACATGGAGAGGAAAAAGCACCAAGTCTGCAAAGACAAAAACACCAATAAATTCTGCCTCTGTGCTACACACATGCACTGGAGGCAGCCTGCCTCTGGCACCACTTCCTGGAGAAAAAGAGATAGAAAACAGCTTTGAGCTCCCTGTGCCAGACCATATAAAGTCATAGGACAAAACATTCACAAGCTCTGGCAGTAAGAACTGAAACAGTAGGCATTCTGCATGTACTCTTGTGAAAAGCAAAAGTCAGGTTTGTTTAAAAAAAAACCCGAAGGAGCAACAAACCCAAACGGAAACAACCAAAACTATCATGCATCAACATGGATGGCCTTGGCAACATAAGTTATATATACACTGCATTCTGGAAACCATTGGTATGTAAAACCATTTATCATGGTGCTGTTGAGCTGCAGCACCCTGTAAGTCAAAATAAGTATCTACTGGAATTTTTCCAAACAACAAGTGATGTCACTAGACGGTATTTTCAAAAAAGGGATATGTTAAGAGTAGAAATAAAGAACACTTGCACTGTTGAGCTATTGAAAATACATGAACCACACCTACCTGTTGTAGTGGTTTGACCCTGGTTAAGCTATAAGGACCCACTAAAGCCACTCTCTCACTGCCCTCCCTGCAAAGGGACAGGGGAGAAAAAAAAACCCCCAGGTTTCACGACTTTGAGATAAGGACCATAAGAAACTCCTTACAGATCATTTTATGGGCAAAACAGACTCCCAATGGGGATACTAAGAATTTATTATTATAAAGATCAGAGCTTAAGAGTGAGAAGTTCGATAGATCTGACACCATTTCCCCTTCCATCCCTTCTTTCTAAGATTTACCTCTTCCCCCCCCAGTGGCCCAGGGAGAAGGGAGTGGGGGTTGCAGTCAGATGTTGTTTGTGCCGTGGCTCAGAGAGACAGGGGTCCTTCCCTCCCACGGGCAACAGTTCTTCAGACACTGCTGCCACACGGGTCACTTTTCCACAGGATACATTCCTTCTGGTATAGGCTGTTCCANATTACTGTAACTTCTGATTTGCCTGGCCTTGGCCAGCAGTGGGTCCAGCCTGGAGCCGGCTGGCACTGGCTCTGCTGGAAAAGGGGAAAGCTTCCAGCAGCTTCTGGAAGAAGGCTCCCCCATAGGCCCCCTCATTACCAAAAACCTGGCCACAGAAACCCAATACATCTGTACAGCTTTTGCTATTTGCTGTGGAACCCAGATTTATCTGTATGAGAACAGAGGCCTCAAGGCCAAGTCGGAGTTACATTTTTTAAGTCAATGCAGAATTTGAGCAAATTATGACTTAGCTAATTAAGCACTTGGAAGTGATTCCATGCTGAATCACTAAACTAAGCAAAGCATGCTAACCAAGCAGGTAGTAGCATGTAAAATATCAACCGTCTAAAAAACCTCTACCAATTTAAAACAAATTTTCATCTCTGCTTCAATGAAGCATCTTCAAATTTTGACCAAACAGCACAGTCTTATTTCAAACTATATCATACTGAAAAGCTAAAACTGTCAAAGTAACAAAACATAATTTCATGTATTCATTATAGTTTAACCACGATATCACATATTATAGTCTTACTAGTCATGCAGTCATTCTGTGAAGACTTAATTTTCCCCCCTCTCCTCAAAAACCCTCCAAACATGATTTTTTCTTCTTTAAAGTAATAGAGAGTAATTAAAAAAAGCTAATCTTCTTAGTTCTAATAACTCGTTTAAAGTTCTAGCCATAACCACATTATTTCATTAGAATGTATGGACAACATGCATGTTTTAATAATTACTGTTTAATAATAAATGTTTAAATAGTTACTGCACAATTTTTAATAAAATAATTAACTTGCATTTAAGTATTATCTCTAGAGATCCTACAGTCAACAAAATGAACTTTTGATCAGAGTAATCCCATTATGTCTGCATTTTAACTGGCATCATTTTGAATAAAACTTGCTATTGATATTGTCAAGTATTTCAAGTTAACAAGCTAACCAAATAAACTTCTTTCTCTATAGCCTTTTGGTTAAGATAATTTTTAGATTCATAGCTTTTCCATACTTCAAATTAGGTGAATTCACTACAAGAATACATTGTAGTATAAAGTTTAACGCTAAAACACATATCTATTATGATATTTACAACTGTTTCAATATCCTGTGCCTCCTGCCACTAATACAAGTGAGACAAGTATCTGTGAACTGTTTCATAACCCAACCTCACCGAGGCATGTGTAAAAGGACAACATGGCACAGACTCCACTCAATTTTCCTGAGCTGCTCGTCAAAATCAGTTCCAAGAGCTTGGATAAGAGGTCTGCAAAACCAGACCCCAAATGAAATCATCTCATCAGTTCTTCCCCCCCATCAAAGGGAAAATTTTACAGCTGAAGCAGAAGGGTGTGACTGGGTCCACTGAGTTTGTCATTCTCTCCTTCTGCTGTTTCAGATGTCCTTCACTCTCCTTTCACAAGTCTCTTCCTAAACAGCTATTTAGGTGGCTTATCATATAGTAGAGAAATGTAACAAAGCAACTTCTTACCAAAAGGAAAAGCAAAGCATGAGTGCAAAACAGAAGAAATCCAGTTAGGTATGAAGATGAATGCTGTGCAGCCTATTCCTTCCCTTGGCAGCCAAAGATCCTATATACTTTTGTCTCCCAGCAAGAGTCCTCTGCCTAGCAAGGACCAATGGGACAAAGGGAGGGTACTAGCACTGGCAGCAGTGAGGGCAAATAATTCACTATAAATGACCAGGCAAGAGGTGTGACAGCATAGGTCTACTTTTCATTCTCTGTATTTGTAGCTGGTTTTGCAGTTATATATTGACTCAAATAGTTTAAAATAGGTAGTTAAAAAAATATACAATAAGATATCATGATAATAAAGTTTTGCTAATCCAACTTGCAAGAGCTATGGTTATGCGAGAATCTAAAGCTGAAAAGCAAGAAACAGTAGGATTGCACAGACAGGAGAAGACCCAACATGTAACAGCCAACCGACCCAATTTGTTACATTCATCGAATGTAATTGTAACAAAATGCTTAGTGCTAAAAAGTCAAAAAGATGAAAAAACTTCATCTTGACAAGAATTGCTATTTGTTATTAATTATTACAGTTACAACTGCATAGGATTATGATGCAAATTTACAAGTTAAAAAAGAAATAAAAATAAAAAAGAAAACTTACCTCGTGGAATTCTTCCTGTTCCCTGGCAAGTTGGGCATGTGACACTGTCTCTCCCTGTAAATTCCACATAGGGAAACTGCGACACATCTCCACATCTGCTGTCCTCATTGTGCACTTCTGAGTGAACTAAACCATTCCTCACGTTATCAGACACTGAGCTTCCATCGTAGCCATCTTCCTTGCACGTATGCATAGGCAAGTGAGAAAGTGATTTTCCCATGTCTAAAATAAAAGTCAGAAGAAAGTTTTCAGGGAGAATGATTCAAACATGTATTTATTCCACTGCACCAAGTGTCCAGTGAGTCTATGGTCATAGTCTGACAAGACTCCAGTTCTCCTTTGTTCAGATCTGCAAAGCACTCCGGCCCTGCCAAGCTGGAGTTAAACCCAAACTATAAAGAACCTGATCTAACTGAGAGCTTTGTTCAGACACTCCAATATGCACAGGCTGAAAGGGGGATCCATGCAAGAAAGGCTTCAAAGTTAGAACAGTAAAATCACTGGCAACAGTGGCAACACTCTAGCAGTGCTTTTCACAGGATTGTTACTGTACAGACTTTAACACATTAACCTTGGTCTTAAAAAAAAAAAATCAAGACTGGGCCCTAGAAAGCAAGTCTGCAATTTTTAGTGAATTCTACACACACTACAGACCCAATTCTAAAAAGTTTTCTAGGCTGGACTTGTTTTGAGAACATGGGATCAGCTACTAGTTTCCAAGCTAGAAATGAGACCTCCAGGTGTTTAAACCCACGATTCCCATTAACTCAAAAGAGGACTAATTCATAGGAAAGTCAAGCTAAAAATGAGAGTTATTTTAACATAGCTGTTGCCAATATGTAGCATTTATAGACTTGTTAAAAAAAAGTACTTATCACAAAAGCATTTTTGTTATCTACACAAATTTTAATTTTTCTTCATCACTGTACCTTTTCAGCCATGACATAAACTACCTTGAAACACGGAACAGTTGAAACTAAAGTCTGTAATAAAGTGATGCAAACAGAAACCTTCCCAATTTGCAATAGATGGAAAACAAACTCAAAGCTAAAACAATAAATCTGTACAGCAGTGGCAATCAGCTTATCCCCATAAGCCATTTTAGTTACTTAACACACAGGTAGACCAGTCACTCAATTCATCAGTGTCTTGGAGAACAGTATGATTTAAAGACAACATGCAAAACTCCTTTTTTTTTTTTCCATTGAGTGGCATTTTTAAAGCAACAGCTAGCAATTATCATGTTGGTTCACTGAAAGGAAGCCTGAAGAGGAAGATTAAGAGAGCAAAACAAGTCAGAATATTTTAAACCACCACTCAAGACTGAATAGAAATATCTCAGATATGATGATGGTAACACAAGCACAACATTAATTATTATATTTTTTATTTATATATTATTATAGCTATATTATATCTATTATTATATTATAACAATATTGCCACAAAGGCTAAGTGAATACGGGAGGGGGAAAGTCAGTTAACAAATGCCAACGTCCCAGTTACTGCTCTGGCAAATATGCAGGACTTTTTTTCATTTAGGTCATTGAACTCTTACACGTAGGAAAAGTATTTATCCTTGTGCTGCTACAGCACTTTTAAAATACTCTAAGTTTGAGAGCCATTCAATATGTTGAATTGAAAACTAAAACTACTGAGCTATTGGAAAAAAAATCCCGAAAAAGCTGCTGACAATGTTGACAATTATTCCACATGGGGTTTTTGTTTACTGTTCTACTTTGCAGCTGATCTACAGCATTCAAGCTACAAAACTTGAGTCTTGCAGCTTAGGCAATAGGTGTCACAGCTACAGGCCTGAAAGCTTAGGGATAAATCCCTGGTGCTGTGGTGCTACAACTACATCCAACTTAGCTGCACTACTGACAATAGGCCCAGGTTATGTCTACATTAACAATCAAATACAGACCAAGCAGCAACTCTGTAAAAGAAACAGTTACTAAGGATCCCAAATCCACGCTGTATGTGTTTTTGTGTTTATTCCATACTAGCTCTTGTTTACACTGACAAGACCCACTGGCAAGTGGAGTGCACCTTCTAGTTTTAGCTTCTTCCAAAATGAAGAGTTCACACACTGCCTGATCCCACTGTGACATGAACCAAAGTGCAGCAGGCAAGGATGACTGGGAATTCCTTTCAAGAGCACACCCTTTATTTGAGTTAATATACTGATGCAGAAACATCCTCCAATGCCAACTGCACCTGAGCTTCAATAATTAGAATTCACTGGTGCAAGACTTGGGACACATCTCAGATCACAAATGAGAAAACAGAGAACCATTTTAAAGCAAAAATTTGATCCTCCAACATGCTTTTCCTCCCAACCAAGCCTGAACCTTATTACAGCTGACCAAAAATCAAGAACACGTTGTTCTTTTATCCAGCACTCATATGCTGAAGAATAGTAACTCTGAGAATATAACATCTTCATATGTGACAGCCTCTACACAAAGTCAAAACCCCTACTTCTTTAACAGCTGTGTTTTGATCCAGTCTCTCCCTTGTAAATGATGTTACACTCCAGTCTGCCTGGACTTATCTGGAGTTTCTTTGAATTCAGTCTGTTAAAAAGAGTCTGGTAAATTAAAATACTTTGATGTGTGTCTTTTGTTCAGGACTTCACCCTTCAGCTTGCTATGGCACTGCGGCAGGATAGCACGTAGACAAAACCCAGCACCGCAGACACACAACCACCACTCGCAGCTACTTGCGAGACTCAGGAGCAGGGGCGGGGCATTTCTTGTTTATAAACTCAGTGAAACTTTATACAATCAAACTAAATTGTTATACTTCTCCGGCAAGTTAGGGTGGTGTTCTTACCCTTTATATGCAGATATATAAACTCGAGACTACAAACCTACTTCTTTTTCAATACGACAAAAGATTTCGAATCGCAACCATCGTCTGCCCCATCAGCTGTGCTTTAATGCGAACATCACAAGCTCCTCCAAGGCAGAGCAAAGAGCAGGGTAAGGCAGTGATGGCAGCCAGACTTGTTCAACACAGGTGGGTACGACCAGCGCTGCCTTTCACGATCCCTTTAAAAACCCACCTCTCGAGCACTGCCTGTCCAGTAAGGCTAGCTTAAAAATAAAGTCAAGAATCTCGGGGATTCTCGCCCGTCAAGGCCACCTCCTCTGGCAAACATGGCGAAGTTTACGGGCGGCAGGCTCGGAACGAGGCCCGCCGAGCTGGGCCGCTGCCGGGCTGCCGCTTGGAGGGTCCCGGCGCAGAGGGGTGCGGGACCCGCCCCGGGA
>WEIV01015794.1:23376-65398 GCA_013390005.1 Calyptomena viridis
ATTAGCATTGGTTATCTGAAGAAACTTCAGACTACCCACATTTATTTCATCCTTTAGAAATATAAGCTACTAATTCTTTGAATATTGAAGGTAATGAGGCCAGGTTTTCTATGGATTTTTCTCTTGGTTGGGTAGTATTTACCTGAATTATAATATTATTAATTATATTAATGATATTGTTTATATTATAATTAATTATAATTGTCATATATTTAATTATAAGTATAATGTAATTAATTATAATTATGACTGCATATACCTAGTATCTTCTCCTGCAGAGCATTTTGACATCAACATGCAAGCTGCCATGTTCAGAAAGGGAAATTTGTAGATATTTGCTGACTGGACAGGAAGTTACTGTGTGTTGACTCCTAAATATTCAGTTCATTGTGTCTCCTGCCTGGTTATCTGTTTTTATGAAATTTGTGTAAACAATATTATCTCTCAAACTCCACTGAAGATGGATAATGCCTTCAAGGTTATTGGAACATTCTTTTTATATAGCCTACCAGGCTAAAATTGGATGACATGCTATCTGAATGCTGAGCTGGGTACAGAACCCATTTTTATCTGCAAGCAATCTCCAAATCCAGAAAAACAAACAAACAACAACAAAAAATAAACAAAAATAAACAGTTTAAGTGAAAACTGTAATCCCCATCTCATCATCATCATCATGGCTAAACTTCATGAACAAAGATATGGGAAGGGCTCTACCCACACTTGCTACAAATGCGCTGATGACTAAAAAGGCCAATGTGGGATAGACAAGTCCAGGTACAAAAGGCACAGCTAAAAGTCTCCTTAGGTGGTATTGATGAGGCGTGGTTCTTTCTGCATTGTCTTTTCTCCTCAAGGCTAATTCTATGTGAGTTTTCAAAGGAGGCAGCAGCGTTATAGATGGCATGTCTCCATGATTCCCAATTTGAGGCCAAAGTGGACCACTGATGGGGGTCAATATGGCCAAGGCTGAGGTGCTGTTTCAAGGAGTCCTTGTATCTCCTCTTTGGGGCTTCTCTATTGCAGCAGCCAGTGGCGAGTTCACCATAAAGCACCATCTTAGGGAGGCAGTGATCCTCCACCCTGGAAACGTGCCCTGCCCAGCACAGCTGCGTTCTCAACAGCATGGCCTCAATACTGGTGACCTCTGCCTGTTCGAGGACAGTAACATTAGTCATGTAATCAGTCCCGTGGATGTTTAGGATTGTACGGAGGCAGCACTGATGGAATCCCCATCTAACCCAGAGATAAAGTACAGTATGGGAGATTGTATCCATATACCTGTTGTTGGTGGTAGAGAAGATATTTAAGATTTCCTGTAATTACTTTGAGTACATCATTCCCATGCTAGGGTTTTTATATATAAGGAAAAGCAGGCTTTGCAGAAATATTACAGTTTTCTGTGTGGATTACATTCCTCCTCTGCCTTAAGTAGCTCAAGGAATAGTTATGCTGCCATGTTGTAAAGATCATGTTTTCCCTAAATTTCTCACTAGTTTGTGAGGTCATCCACAAAAGAAAATGTTGGTTCTCTATACCATGGTTTTCTTACTGGGAAACTTGGGAAAAGATACACAAGTTAACCATATAAAAATAAGAACAACCCTAATTTTTAGCTATTTTACCCTTGATTCAATAAAATGACAACAGTCTTGGTTTTTTGACAATCATCCTAGTCCAAGGATGCACTAGACTTAGCTGTAACAGTGGCTGCAATAGTGGCTTAGTTGCAATGCTGCAAAATATGGCAAGTTTTGTAGTTGAAGAGTAACTAAAGTCATACTCAGACCAAAACAAAAAAATTCCAAACTTACATTAAAAAAATTCTACTGTCTTAATCTGGAGTTCTAAAAGTTCAGTTTTGAAACATGCTTTTTTCTCCCATGATCTGAATTGCTAGTTTTAATGGTATTCTATGGGAAATATTTTTAGACACATTAAATACTTGAAAGTAATTTTGTCACAGATATTTTCATTGCTCTGTATTTTCTGATGGTAGGGACTGTGCACTGAGTTATTTTTCATGAATAAAACATACATAGTCTTTTATAACTGATGTGATTCTGATAGATTGCACAGCTACAGGCAGCTGTCATTCTTGCAATGCTCTATGGTCTTCTGCAGTGTGTACTTTATAGTTTCTCTTAGTTCATCACGTGTGCACAAATCTTAAATTCTGCATTAGTTGACAAATGAATGATATTATTATATTCTGTAAGAACATGATTTTTGTCCATTCCTCCACAATTCTGATGCTGTATAAGAATTGTGTCTCACTGCAATACAGCCTTCCAATACCTTCTGGGGAAAATGGCCCCTATTTCTCCTTTTTACATATTCTCACCTTTCTTTTGAAAAAACCCATGAGCTGTATATTGATGAGGAAAAACCCAACTGACAATAGTCCACAGATCTAGATAAATAATAATAAATCTTTGGATTGACTGTGTGAATGACCTGGTGATTATACTTCTAATGATTTGGAATAGCTTCTTTCAGAACAAGGTTTTTATGATTACATGCAGAACCATTTGTCTTTACCTTAGAGGAGTGGCAATGGGTGGCAGATGTGACCACCTTCAGCCATGTATATAGACATGGAATAATACTATTAAGAACAGCCCCATTAATTTTAGGCTCATCTCATTTACATGTGATCTGTGCTGCAGTTTCTGATGGAGGAAAGTACAAGCAAGGGTATTCTACCTTTATTATTTCTAATGCATGGCTTGACTAGCTTCAATCAAATGGGCTTTATGCAGAATTAAACCTATTATTGAGATGCTTTTTAACTTGTATAGCTCCTCAGGGGTAGACTTGAACGACCAATGGAACATTTGGCCTTTAAACATTCAAAATTATTTAACTTTTTGAAATATATGTAGTTGGGAAAATTAATGATGTGCGTATGAGTTACATAATCCTCTGAGAAGATCTAGTTTCCTGCATTTGAAAAGTTGTGTGAGTGATGTCTGTCTCTCCCTGACTTCACTAACAAAAAGAATTAGTATGCCATAATGCAATAAATAAATGGGGTTTGCTATTGTTTTATTTTTACTTAGCTTGATTAGCACTAGGAAACTCCACTTATACCTTAAAAAGTTCCCATATTCTTCTTCTAAAACACCTTGGAAGAAATCTGATAGTAAGTTTTTTATCCTTCATTTAGGACTCTCCCACATGGTTTAAGGCTCAGGAGTCAATCTGTGCAACCTTCTGCACAGTTTATTCCATTATTTATATAAAGAGATTGGTTTATGGCATCAGTCTTACAGATGCTTAAAATAGTTTTTTAAGCCACTACTAAAATATAAGAAGTGGTACCCATAACATATAAGTAAGAGATAACAGAAAGTGCAGCATCAGGAGCAAGTGTGAACAGATAACTTTGAGGAAATTATTTCACATACAGCCTAAAGCCTGTTCTTGGCATTTTAGCTTAAACATTTTTATTTGTATGCATTTCAACAGTAAATGGCATATTCATCGGTAGCATATGTGAAGAGACCCTTGATAACCTACCTATTGTAGCAAAATGATAGACATTTTGACCAATTTTTAAAATAATGTGTTAGCATGACAGCTAAACATCTTGAAATACATATGTATTTTGGAAGTACTTTTCAAAACATTAACAGTGTAATGGTCTTGTCATTGTCATCATGTCTAGCCACACTCAGCCTTTTCTTAAAGTTTGCCAGGTGAAGATGCCAGAACATGTAAGTTTTTATTACTTGAAAAAAGATAGAGACAACCAGTTCACAGAGGTTACTTACATTTCTAGAGGTTTGAAGTGGTTACAGTTTTTACTTATTACTGACTAGACCATAGTCAGAAGCTTTGTAAGGGACTTAGAAATTGATGTCTTAGAAATGGAACACCCTGAATACCCTTACCTTTTTGTAGGCCGACAGCTGATCTGATTTGGCTCTATGGTTAAGATGGACCTGAAGCCTAGCTGTTCTCTGTCCTTAAAAGATGCTAACACCAGCAGTGCAACCTTAAGTGAGTCAGCATTTCCTGCCTGTAGTGTATACGTAGCACTTGCTCAAAGTTAATGGAGGGATATTTTAGTTTCTTGTCCAATAGTTCACATGTTTTCACTTATCCAGTACCAATGCCAAGGTGACACTTGTACACTGAACAATTATTAAGTATAAACATATTTCATGTACCAATAGAGTTGTTAGGAGTCAGAACTATTTACAGGGTTAATAAACGCCTTTCTGGGTCAGTCGCCATAGGGGGTGACTAGAAGCGCTTCTGTGACCCGTGTGGTTCTTCTTATCTCGCCGACCGCCCTGTACAACCCTCCTGTACAAGCCAACACCTTTTAACAGGGTTTTTCACATAATGGTGATGTTAATTTTTCATTCTTGACTGCTTAACTGAGTCTTTAGCTTTAATAGTTCATTTAATAAACAAAATCATTTTTTTCCCTATGTCTATCTCTCATAGGTTTTCTATTAGAAAATCCTTTTATTATAAAAAGCATCATCATAGTTTGTGTAGGTAAATGAAAATACATTAATCTGTTTTAAGTAACTGTTCAGCTAAAGATGCATTTTATTTCTTCGGGAAATACTTTAATAATAATTTTTAGTTGCTAAAGTGCTTCCAGAGGGAATTCTCATGTTTCAGTTGTAATATGTTCTGCAGTTTTTTAGTGGAATACATATAGAAGAGATGGAATTAGAAATTAATAATTTATCATAATCAAAATAATTTGTCATGGAAAAGATGAACATATAATTGCATTGTGATTATCTTAATAAGCATAATTTGTTATGTCTGATTTTTTTGTCCACTTTTGCACTTCTTCAAAATAGGATCCTATTAAAATGTTTTTCATTACTGTCATGACAACTGCATTGAAATATTTTATTGATAAGATAATGAAGATATTACTGCCTAGTCTCTTATTGCAAAAGTACTTTGGCCTGTGTGGTGGGTTGATCCTGACTCAGTTTGAGCCTTAAACCAGGCACCCAGCAAAGCTGTTCTACCACTCCCTTCCAGAACTGGATAGGGAAGTGAAAATATAGCTAAAGGTTCATGAGTCGAGGTAAGGACTGGGAGAGATCACTCCCCGAAAACCATCACGGGCAAAACAGGCTCACCTTGAGGATATTAAGTGAATTTATTACTAACAAAATGAGAGCAGGTTAATAAGAAGTAACATACATCTCAAGAACACCTTCATCCCTCCCCTCCCTCTTTCCCAGCTCTACCTCCTGCCCCCTCAGCTGTGCAGGGAGATGGAGAATGGGGGTTATGGTCAGTTCATCACATGTTCCTGCCTCTTCTCGGGGAGAAGAGCCCTTCCCCTGCTCCAGCATAGGATCCCTCCCACAGGAGAAAGTCCTCCACATACCTGTCCAGCATGAGTCCATCCCACAGCAACAGTTCTCCATGAACTGCTCCAACATGTGTCACTTTTCCACAGGGTCAGTCCTTCAGGCACAGGTTGCTCCACTGTGCGTCCCCCACAGGATCACAAGTCCTACCAGGAAACCTACTCCAGCATGAGCTCCTTTTTCCATAGGTCAGCAGGTTCCTCCTGCCAGGACCCTGCTCCAGCATGGGCTTCCCATGGGTTCACAGCCTTCTTCCAGCATCCACCTGCTCCCACGTGTGCTCCTCCATGAACTGCAAGGGAACAGCTGCTCCAACATGGTCTTCACCACAGGCTGCAGTGGAATCTCAACTTTGATGAATGAAGCATCTTCTTCCACTCCTTCTCCACTGACCTTGGTGTCTGCAGAGTTGTTCCTCCCACATATTATCACTCCTGTCTTCCCTGGTTGCAATCACTCTGTGCAATAACTTTTTTTTTCTTAAATATGTTATCATGGAGGCATTACTATCACTCCTTGACTGGCTCAGCCTTTGCCAGCAGTGGGTCATCCTGGAGCCAGCTGGCATTGGCTCTGTCAGACATGGAGGAAGATTCTGGCAGCTTCTCACAGAAGTCACTCCTTTAGCCTCCCTGCTACCAAAACCTTGTCACACAAACACAATACAGCCTGGATGGACTTTTTACAAAGAGTATGTTCCTATAGCATAGTACTTTTAGTCAGTACACAGTGACAATATATTCATTCCTGTATTACCCAAGATAATTATTTTTGAAAAAAGCAGAGAATTCCATAAAGAGCAATGCCATCTTTAAACAGGATAATACCACATAAAATTATCCTTGTATTTTTTGTTCTATAATACAGGAGAGAACTTTTGTTGTTGAATGGCCCTATAGTGGTTTGAAGAGTACAGACTTAAGTTGCTTGAAGATTAAACTACCTTTGTTCTTTTTTTTTTTTCCCAATGAATCATGCACCATTCAATATATAAGTAGTGCTCACAGATCTCTGGTTCTTGATAGAGTCTGTTATTCATTAAGAATAGATTGCTTCTCTGTTGCTATGGCTTTAAATTTCCAAATTAACCTCTAGATTTTCCTTCCTTTCTTGGAGTGGTGGATAACAGAAATAATACGTTTGTTGCTAAATAGATTAGAAAATGTCTATTTTATCTTGCAGCTGTTAGTCTCACAAAGCTTTGGTCAACCTTACATGTTGTCTCAGTAAGGAATCCAGTAACATATCTGCAGTTAAGGGATTGGTGTTTCAGACAAAGCAGTGATCATCAAGAATAAATAGATCTAATTGCACTCTTCCATTTCTAGATGTTTAGTATGTTGTGTGCATTCCTATAACCTTTTAATACTCAGTTTCCCATGAGTATGCATATCCTAAATAGTGTCACCATAACTGGGAAACAAAACAGAAATAGTTTGATGCCAGTTGTGAATGGAAAAACAGCTGTATAACATTCATATAAAGTCTGGAAGTGTTTCTAGCAGTGGTAAAAATACCCCTTTGACTAATTATGTGATTATAATAATTCAATTGATAGCTAATGTGTTTGAAATTAAAACCAGAGTTGTAACACAGGTAGCCTGAACATTCGGAGAAAAAAGTCCAACAACATTTATGCTTGTGCATAAGGCAAACAACAGAGTGGATGACATGAATTGGCCTAACTTAGAACATAAGAAAATAAAATTTACAGATGAACACAAATAATAATAAAATTGCTGCTTAGTTTGTTTGAGTAATGGGGGAAAAAAGAAATTCTTAAAGGATAGATTTTATGAATTGAGGAGTTCACAGCTTATTTTGGAAATGTGAAGATTTCACTGAAATCACAGTCACTGAAATCTGTGTTTCTGAGAATGTTTATGTGCAAAGTGGTGTGTTTGGACATTTCTGTGAGCAAATGTGACGAGCAAGAAGATTCTATCTCTCAATTTGAATTAAACATATGGAAAAGGTTGGCTTACATTTTTCCAGATTGCTGTTTTGATTCAACTTCATTTAATTTCATGTTCTGTGAGAAGAATAATATTCTCCAGGGAGGACATGCCATCAGTATGAGAATGGGTGGAATATAAGGATATCTGGTGTGTGAGGATATTTGGCTAACAGCTAGTCACCTTAAAAGACAAGGACAAGAGGCACTCTGATACAGCAAACACTAAGGAACAGGAGATAGCAAGACAGTAAGAAATACAGGGGTCCTTAGGGAACTGATTGATGGGCCGCTGAAGGAAACTCCGAAGTGATGCGATTCTGGCTTGGTTCTTGGTCCAATTCACTCTTGATAGCTCAGTCAATCCAGGAAAACATCAACGAAGGGTAAAAAGGTTGCACGGAGACCCTCGTGGTAGACACATATGGTTTATTGAGTCTCTGTTGCCGTGAGGCTCCAGAGGAGGTCAAACCCCATGGAAGTCCAGAACCGGATCTGACCCGACTTCCTGTCTGCATGGGTTTATAAGGGGGTCCAGGTTTCTGGGAGGGGATTAGGGAATGGCCAATGGGAAGGGGAGGTGGGAGTGGTTTAGGAGGGGTAGGAGTGGTTTGGGGCAGGGTCTTGCCCTTAGGTCAGAGCAGGTCCAGGGGTTTGGGTCCATATGTGGGGAGAATGGGAGGAGTGAGGGTAGGGTTACACTGGGAAGGAGATACAGTTCTAAAACAGTCCAAAGCTAGGGCATATAAACATAGAAACAGATAAACAGAATATACCACTACACCGAAGCATACAGCCTAAGAGGTTCAACCAGGACTTTGATAAGAAAGCAAGAAACAAGATTATCATAGATCTCATGGGGAGGTGCCAACATGTAACGGGATATTTGAAGGAAGTTGGGAGGTTCTGTAGAACTTATTAAGTCCTTTTTGGGGGAATTGTGGGAATGAACAAAATTTATTAAATCATATTTAAAAAAGGGAGTAAATGCAAGGAAAAGAAGAGATGGTGAAGGACCAGAGAGAAATGAGTGGAAAAAAGGAGAGGAGAATTTAACAGATCAATCATGAATGAAACAAACTGCTGGACAGTACAGTTCTCTGGCTAAGCCTTGGGCTTGATTACCTCAGTGTAGCTTATCATGTGACTGTTTTCGGTGTAAACCTGTGGGTGTGCAGGTGCCAGGGAAAGTGTCGCCCTCTCCCTGGGTTTCTCTGTGCTGCCAGATGTATGTGTGTGCACATTTGGGCTACCTGCCTAGCTGAACTGCTGGCTGGTCCTGGGAATGGCCACAGCAGCATACACAGCAACAGGAAAAAGCTCTTACAGCCCACCATACTTAGCTTAACCTTAACAGACAGCTCCATGGCCTTATGTCTGCATATCAACACCTTGTCTATGCTGTGTACAGACATAGGAGCTGCATGTTGGCAACTGCAGATGTAGTTGTCCATATGGAGAAGTCAGTATGTCAGTAATTTATAGCCCTGATTCTTAGCTTATTTTCAGGGGTGGTGATGTGATTTTGTAAGCATACATATGCCCCAGAACTTGAAAACTTTTAGAGATAAGTGGAGTTAATGTGCAAGTGCAGCAGAGAACTCAGAAATACAGTAGGTGTATTTTTTTACTGAAACAGTAGGTGTGTTTATAGGAGCCCTATTCATATGTCACAGTAGCATATTGATTTAGTGTCTTATTTCAAATCCACCTCATGGATCTTTGGGAATAACATAGCTTTTGCCATCAATATGATCAGACTGAAAAGTTGTTTTTCTGTCTTCATTTTTATTCCCGCATGTACACTTCTGACACTTGATTTGTGACAGCTGACACCTCAAAGCTTATATATGGATCAATAGTTATGCAGCACAGGGCCAGACAGAATGAGCAAGCTATAATCTCTCAAACATACAATATACTCTGACATCAAATGTGAAAATCATCACCATGAAAGTAGTGTCATACAGAAAATACACTAAAATTAAGTGGAAAATTACTTGAGTTTTAACTCGGAGGAAGTTAACTTTTAAATTACCTGATATATATTTTTTATCTTCTTCCCTTTCTTTTCATTTGGTTTAAAACTATTACTCCTTGTCCTATTGCAACAGGCCCTACTAAAAATTTGTCCCCATCTTTCTTATAGGCCCCTTTTACATATTGAAAGTCTGCAATGAGGTTCCCTCTGGAGCCTTCTCTTCTCCACACTGAACAACTCTAGCTGTCTTCATAAGACAGGTGTTGCAGCCCTCTGATCAACTTAGTGGTTCTGTGGATTCTCTCCAACGCATTGATGTCCTTTATGTGCTGGGGACCCCAGAGTTGGATGCAGTACTTCAGGTGGGGTTTCACCAGAGCAGAGGGGCAGAGTCACCTCCCTTGAGATGTTGGCCACATTGCTTTTGATGCAGCTCAGAATACAGTTGGTTTTCCAGGCTGCAAGTGCACATGGCTAGCTCTTGTTCAGCTTTTCATCCACCGGTATCCCCAGGTCTTTCTCTGCAGGGCTACTCCCAGTCCCTTAATTCCTAGTCTGTATTGATACCAGGGACTGCCCTGACCTTTGTGCGGAACTCAGAAGGTTCACATGGACCCACTTCTTGAGCTTGTCCAGGTTCCTCTGAACGGCATCCCATCCCACAGACATGTCATCCACACTACTTCATTCTGTGTCATCTGCCAGATTGCTCAGAGTGCTCTCAGTCTCACTGGCTATGTCATTGATGAAGGCAATAAACAGTACAAGTCTCAGTACAGATCGCTTGTCACCAGTCTCCATCTGAACATTAACCCTACTTCTGGTAATCAGCTGCTTCATGCATCAGGGATCAGAGGAAATGTGCCATTGGTCCCCAAAACAGATCAATAAACAAGTTTCAGCAGAAAGAGACATAAATATACATTTAATAGTTTCTTTCACTTACGAATATTTAAACAGGGATCAAACCCAACCACAGTATCAGGAAAAGGCTTTCTTCCACGCAGTAGGACAGCTATTTTCCATTTTAGTCTATCAAAGAGAAGCAGTATTGTTTGGTTCACTAGAGTCTAGATCAGGAAACTGAGATGTTTTATGGTCCCACTGAAATAATATAAATTTCATTGAAGTTTATTATCCAGCAGCGTGAATAATCATGTTTTTAAAATAAATAATCCGTTAAAGTATTTTGTGAAAGGTTCAGTACTGAGCTGACTGCTGAGAAGGTAATTTAAAAGTTTAACTTCCTCTGAGCTGAGAAGCTGAGAACTGAGCTGTGCTGTTCACACACTTACTGCTATGTTTGAGTTATTTTGTTGAATTTCCAAGTCTCACTAAGGCTTACAAAAAAGGACAGATGCTGAACTCCTCAGAATAGTAGTTTGGAGTTCGTGTAAAACCACAACAACTGGTGTCTTGTGAGCACCAGGCATCCCTCAGAGCTTCAGCAGGTGCTGCTCAGGGAGCCTTCATGGCTTTGGAATTCAAGTGCATTATGAAGCCTGCAACTTCTTATGGATTAGGCTGATATTCGGTAATTTTTTAAATTCAGAGTTTAACTTTGCTTTAGAAATCTCAAGAGAAGCTAAGCAGGCCGATGGAGATTCAGATCACAATCTGAAGATTGTGTTGTATAACGGTGGGATTACGCTGACCCCATGAAAGGTTCACGCATCAGCCAAGTTTATTATAAGCAGTGTCTAAATAGTAATTACATGTGGCTGCACTCAAGCTTACAGTTAAATCCTACAGCCTGCCTCTAACTACTTAAGCCACTACCCCTATGCTTCCTACCCCTAACCTCCCTACCTCTCACAGACAATATGTCTGTCTCTGTCTCTCTGTGCAAGCAGCAGCTATATAACACAACTGTAATGTTTACATTGCAATCACCCAGTAACCTGAGTTTCAACTCTCCTGTCCAACCACAGACGTCAGGCCATGTCCACCAGACATGGGCTGCTGCAACCTCTCTTCCAAACATGCCCCAATCACAAGGATGCCCTGCTCCATGCATCCCCACAGTTGTAAACTTGGAGATATTCATGCAGGATGTGAGACCAAGTCAGCTTTTTTTTGTTTGTTTGTTTTGAGTAGCTTTAATAATAAAGTCTACAGGCTTATGTCTTTATAAGAATCTTGAACCTCCCCTTTGCATTCACTAACTCTGCTGTCTGCCTGTACAAGCGCAGGCTAAGAATGCTTCTGCTGTCTGGGGTTATGGCGACTTCAACAGAGAGAGAATCCTTACACAGAATCCTTACACAGAATCCTATCAAAGTTTCCCAGAATTGGTATTGGTTAGAATTTGTGAATCTTCTTTCTGGTCATTGTTTTGGTAGCTCCTAGTTACTAATACCTCAGACTGAAGGTACAGGTTGAGTTTATCTTTCTTTTGTCTGTTTCTTCAAGCTTTAAGGCTAAATAAACAGTCTATTCTTCAATAGTGTAATGGTTTGGGACAAATATATTCAGAGGGATAAATACTCTCTGATAAAAAAGCAGGCTGCAGTCACCCGCTCCCACCAGGTTCAGGAAAAGAAATGTTTCCTCAAAGGAAAGTGAAGGAAAAATACAATACTATTTATTTAACAAACACACAGGAAAATAATAATAATAATAATAATAATAATGCTAAACAATTAAATCTCTCACTGTGGAGAGAAAACTTGGGAAATTTAGAGTCCTTCTGTGGGTGTGGTCCTCTGTGTCCTTGCAGCTGGGTCGGCTCCAGGCTTCCAAGCCTCCAGGCCCGTGGAAAAGGTCTCCCAGTTGAGGCCTGGATGTTCTGGTGTTCCAAAACAAGTTCAGAAGAGAAAAAAGAAACCGAAAGTCCGGGAAAATACAGGAGTATTCTCCTTCTGAAGAGACAGGGCCGAGATTCTGGCTGGAAAGCTAGAAGAGAGGTGCTTCCTCCCCCCTCGCATGCCAGCCACTGAAGAAAAAACAGAGCGAACCAGTGTCCTTGAAATGCAGGACTGCTTTGAAAAAGTTCCTTTGAGTTTTTTTTTCTCTTCGCTTTTAGCCTCCATTTAAAGGCACAAGATTTACTTTTTCTGGCATAGAGTAGACGATATGGGATACATCACAAAGTCACCCCAAGACAACTAGCTAGGTGTAAATTGTTTAAACTTGATTATGTTTGCTTTTGCATAAAAACCCCTCCATTAAAGCAAGCTGTGTAACATGTATAAAGATAAGACTTTTCTTCGTATCCTGGTTATAGCTTTGGACAACATTTTAAAGCCTACTGGGAATTGTAAATCAATATATGTCAATTAAATGTACATGTGGCTGCCAGTTCAAATTTGTTGTGTATTTATTTACTCAGTTTGGCTGCTAGCAGTTATTTCACCTTTTATCAACTACAAGCAGCATGAAGTTAACAATGAAGAATGATGCAAATGTAATGATCCCATTGATTGAACCAGAGATTCATTCCTAGAGAGAGATTGACTGTACCTACTGAAACAGAAGCTACTTATGTAATGGACTTAGATGAACTAAATGAAACTCCTACAGAATGGACATCATGGTATTCTTCTCCTGAGAATGTTTGGATATTAGTCAATTCTTGTCAGAAGTGGTATCACAGCTTTGCTTCAGGGAACATTAATGTTCAACATAATGGCTTCTACAGCTCCAAAGGTTCAGAAATACCAGGGAATGAAAACAGAAGAGAATTTCACTTCAAAATATTGAAAATAATTTACAGTTATGGTTTTTCTTAGCCTTACAGAAGATACGGTCCCTTCTTTCTCACCCCATACCAGCTGCATGGCTAGATTTCCTGCGGCTTGATTTCAGCCCTACCTGTGATCCTGTACTGCAAATAGACAGCGAATATAGAGAGTTGTAAAATACAGCACTATTTCCCCTTAGAAGTAAATGGAGAATCAATACTGTCTGAAGTCATTATCTGCTGGTGCATCTGCATTGTCTATATAAATTGTAATTCCTAATAAGTGACTAACTCAGCAACTATTTATCTACAGTAATGTGATGATTTCAAGATATTTCTCTATTTCAAATAATTCTCTAGACAATTGCATAGTTACAGGAAGGTACTATGTCATATTATCATGGTTAAGTTAAAATGTGTGATGGGGACTTTGACTCACACACTAGAAAGGCTCTTTCTACTTATGCTTTTAAGATAGTGAACCAATTTTTTCTTGTTCATTCAATGGCCAGTGCACAAGAAGTCTTCCTAATGGAAAAAAGTAGAGTCACTTAATTGCATAAAACCTGAATCACTCAACCACCTTCAATGCTTTCTTTAAAAATATATTTTTAATGTAGACTTGTAAATTTTGCAGGCTTAGTAGGCAACTGCCAATTCTGGTGCCCCGGACTAACATCCAGCTCACAGCACTGAACTGGTTAGGGTTCTCACCTTCACGTGCCCCTGTGCTAGTACAACTGCTTTGGCTCTACCTATCTCCCATCACTTGAGACAACTACCTTAATCCTTTAATATTCAACCTCTGTTTTTTCCCCACTTTTACAAACACTGCTTGTGTTCATTTGTCCAAGTTAAAGATGGAAGGAAGTCCAGAGACAGTAACTAAGATCAGCCACAGTCCCAGGATGACTGGGAAGGGCTGTGTGGATACAGGACTAGACTGGCAGGGTAGCGGGTGGGTGGGAGGCACCCCCACAGCCTGTCCGAAAGGGCTCTATGGTCACCAGCAACACTGTTTCTAAATTGGCCCTGAGCCTGGGGAGCCAAATCCATAGGGTAAAGGATACACTGAGAGTCATGTCTAGTTGGGATGAAGACTTTTAGAGAAGACTGGGAAAATTCAGCTTGTCTGTATGTAGAGAAAGAGCTTATTTGAGGGGCTTGAGGTCTTCTTGGTTTCTTGGATATTTAGTTTGTTTTCTGGGATTTTAGATACATAGCTGCTGTCTTAGTTTTCAGCTGCTGGAATGTGTCTAGAAATAGGATGGGACTTAAAAGAGACAAAACAGAAATAGTATCTTGCTGGTGTTTAAAAAAGTGTAATTTTGATTCCTGTCATTGATAAGATAAATTTTACTTCTTCAATCAATTCCACAATGTTAAAATGTCATACAGTCTGCTCTGCACTGTGTGGAAATGTCCTCAAAGTTATTCTCCACAAATGGAAAATGTGTTTACACTCCCAATCACAGTGCCTTTGGTTCACAAAACACTGTAGGCAATATTGGGTTTTGTAAGCTACCACATCTGTGCTTTCCTTTATTTAGTAGCTTTGCCTAAGCTTAATATGTTCAAGCGTATTGGGATGTGCAATATTTTTAACACTCTACCTTCAAAAACTGTTTAAATTCCTGAACAAGAGCTCTTTTCTCTTGCTTTCTGCCTCTTCATTACCAAATTTTTATTGTTATTGATATGCAATTTTGGTATAAAAAGGTCAATTTAGCACAGATCAGTTTCATCACAGATCAAAATAGTTTCTTGATTAGGACCATGAGGACCATAACTAATCAGTGATGCAGAGAGTATATAGCCTAACTGCATGCATAGGAATAATATTTTTGTCTCCAAGTAGGTATGGCTAACAGAGAGCTTTCATATGATAAAGTAATAAAGGTATATGACATTCTAGAGCACGCAAAAACTTAGATGGACTGTTAGCTATAATGCTTGCACTCCAGTTATGCCTAATAACTGGTTTATCTGGATTCATCAGTTCTGCCAAGGCATTGTCAGGGAGTTCTGCAATACTCTTTCCAATATGTTTAGTTCCAGTAGGTTTACTGGCTGGGTGCAAAACCACCTCTAATCTGCTTTCCAGCTGAATTTATTTATTTTCTTAGAGAGTAGGCTCCCAAGGAGTCCCAGCATGTCTGTAAGTGGTGCTCTGTGTATGACATAGCCAGGTTCAGATTGTATAGAGCCTGATCTAGTAAGTTCTCATTTAATTCATCAGGACCATTAGTAGGAAGGTTTTACTCATGTTTGGGACTAGTTAATTGCAACCCAGCTATGTTGCTACAGAAATGAAGCTGTTCCAGGTCTGGGGGCACTGTGAGCACATGCTCATGGCCTCCTCCCCAGTCTAACGCTTCCTATCTCAGAGTTCTCTCTTGCTTAACTGTGCCATTCTGACTCATGCTAACACACATATTACTCTGTTCAGTGCTTTTACTTTGCCTAAATGTACTAGAAGAGCAATGAAAGAGAAACAGCAGCTGTTGACATTCAGTCTTTAAGGGGAAAGTCCTCCTGCTAAATATCTTTGTGTCTTCATTTTGCTTTCCTGATAGATTAGTGCCTTCTCTTAGTTTTGCTCTTACTCGTACTCTTATTTGTTTATAATTTAAAGCCCTATAAAGTAACTTAATCTGCATCAGTTTATCTCCAGACCGAGAGTGTAAAAGCATCAGGCACATAGGTTATCTTTAATTTTTGCCCATGTACCACAAATGCAGAAAACACACAAATAATGTTATGATATTAAAGCTCTTGCTCAGCAAATTTTCAACAATTCACTAGATCAGACAGAATAAGCCTGAGCCTGAAGATAAGTGCGTGGAAATGTTGTCTACAGTTTCTTACAAAGGTCTTACTATAATAAAAAATAAAATAGAGATAAAATGCTACATAATGCATCCATTTCTATTACTCATAAATGGTCTCGTTCAGAACCTATATATCGTGTACATACATATTTTGAGCTGTGTATAACTGAGGATGCAATGATTAGGACAGAGGAGACCAACCCCTGATGAATATTTTTAGGATCTATTCCAATAAATAGGAAATTATTTTGTTCCTAATGAATTGATGCTCCTAATCAAATGTTTAAACAGAAAATGTGGTTACCTGGCAGCAAAACTCTATAGAGGTAATTTCACACTGTATTGCATAGTGTACAAAATAGATAAACATGAAAAAGAGAAAATACTTACATTTTTCTGTTTGGTTTCTCCTAGTAATAGGTATATTGTAGTTTTTTATGAAAAGAGTATGTCCAAAGCTTTTGATGGAAATATAGTTTCCAAGGATAACCCCATACCTGGAAAGAATTTTATCTTAACTGTTTAAGTTTTATTTCTGCCTGATATTATTTGTAATTTCCCAGGACATCCAGTTGCTTGATTTCACTACTGTTTGCAGTTCCTATTAATGATCTTCCAAATTAATGCTTGGCATCAAATATTCATTTGTAATGTGATTGTGCTACTAGATGGCAAGTCAGTCTTCTACCGGAGAAAATAATCTAGCAGATGAGAGAGAGAACGGAGAGATTAAATAAGCTCCATGGGCAGTTGCTGCTACAGATCTTTTTATTTTGATTGATAGGATAGGAGATGAGACAACGAGGTATCACACTACCAAGCCTAATCACAGCAATTGGTAGATATGTTGGTAAAATATGGTTCAAGTTTGCTCATGTTAGCTTTGTTAATAATGAGAGACTGCTCACATGAAAGAGCTCTTGTCAAAATAAGACATTTAAAAATATGTATTTGCATCATTAAAGGGACTTACATGTGAACAGTGGTTGCACTTTGTGTGAACCTCCAAATAAATATGTGTGTCCTTTTTATGTTTGGTAAACAGAAAATTATTTATTTCAGGTTAGGTTTTATTCCATTTCTGGGGATTTTATTTGGTATTTTATTTAGATGAAGCTGTAACTCAAACTAAAGGCTATAAAATTTTGTATTGATATACTTCTAAATGTTTCTTCCTGGAATAAATAATTTTGATATTGCAAAAGCCATTTTAGATCACTCTAACCTCTCTGTCCCTAAGGGCATAAAACCAGAACAGCTTGAAGGAGAATAAACTTGTCCTCCAAAATTCCAAAGCTCTCATGGAATGGAATGGATGCTTTATGCATTTCTCAAGGTTTTATAAGTTTTACTGGATGAATTCCTGACCCCCTGCAAGCCAATGGCCAACCTCTGATAGTCTACAAAGAAACCAAAGATTCGTCAATTTTTGGTGACTTTTTTTAGTAATTTCAAATGTTCTATTTTTAATTTCACTAGCATTTTCCTCTCATTGCTTTCCTAAGATGGCTTCTTCCAATAAAGATATTCCTAATTAGTGATATTATTATTATTGACATTTTTATTCCTTGCAACATTCATTGTGTTTTATGAACTTTCTTTGAATGTATTGCCATCACAGGGTAAAAAAACCCAATACTTGTTTCAGCAGACATATTAGATATTTGATATATCAGAGAACTTGAAACATTGTGTCTGAGAACATACCACATGTGTTCTGTACTTCTGTTATGGCATTACCAAGTTGTGCTGTTTTGTGCTTCTTTAGTGGGATGCTGAACCCCACTGGTCAGGTTCCAAGGCACAGCATATTTAAGAGTTGGTAATGATATTCAAGATCAGCCAGACAGCTGAGTACTCAAAATAACAAGTTATTTCTCTAAATTCAATCAAAAGGGAAGCTAAACTAAACTATTTGTTTCTTCAGTCAGTGGTTTATATAATGTGTCTGCCTTTCAAGGGATAACAATATTTCCTGATGCAATCAGCAAAATGCTGTGAAAATATACAAAGCATGGAAGAAAAAAAATCACAAGTTTCCACTCAAAACTGAATCACAAATTATCATGTGATTAAGGTGTGAGACTTATTTTTGCATCTTGGAAGGAAGCACATGCATCATATGATCTTTTTTCACTGCAGCATAATTTGTGCTACACAGTTTATCTCTGCAAATTTTTTGATTGCCTTGCTTTTGTTGTTACAAATTCTTGCGGTTTTTACTCATTTTTCCCTGAATATGTAAAAAGTAATATTGCTGTTCTATCTGAGAACTAAAGATAATTCAAATGTCAAAGGCATAGATTCAGTGAGTCAAGTAATGTTTCACCAACTAAAATACATTTAACACATTTATAAATTAATTATAAAGTGTGAAGAGAAGAGCAATGAAGGTGCTGAAAGATATATCATGAGCAACTAAGCAGGGTAGAACTTGTTAACTTCAGAAATAGAAGACAGCTGGGTAACAGAGGTATATAAATTAGGAGTAACATAGTACTGATAAACAGGGAAGTAATGATTATTCAACATAACCAAGAAATTAAATCATCAAGTGACAAGTTCAAAACAAACAGAAAGAGGGGTTTCATCCCAAAGTAGAAATTGCTCCTCCGAAAAATTGTTACAGATTTTCAGGGACACAATTTGCACAGGTACAGAAGCAAATCAACACATATAAGATCAATCTATCAAGAGTCATATGCACGGAGTAAATTTACACTGGGATTTCAGAAGGATGGCTTTGCCCTCCTTCAAGATGTTCTGACTTTAAGATGTTCTGAAACTTTATGGTTTCAGATACAAAGATGTTGCAGTGGTCCAAGACAGTGTTTATGACCTCAAAGTGATTTATTCCTGTAAGGAACCTTTATAGAACTACAGCAGTACTAAAATTCATACCTTATAGCATGATTTTCAAGCTGTTTATATATCTATTATTTCTGGTTGAGGAAGTCCTTTGCTGCAGGACTCTGGAAAATAGGTAGGTGTATTGGAGAATTGCCACTGTATGTTTCACTTTTCCAGCCCTCTTCAGCCATTATCAAGAACACGTTATAGACCAAATGAACCTTTAGCATACAGAGGTTTTTTGCTTTGTTTTGTTTTGTTATTTTAATACTAGCATGGCTATATCACATATGGCTTAGATACATGTAAAGCAAGAAGTCATTGACTGATTCAAAAACAATGAAAGAGTATATCTGGGCAGCTCTAGATGAGGTAGTCATGTTAAAACATTCAAATCAACATAACCAATGATTTTGCAAATTCTTCTTTCAGGAACTCTTAAAATAGAGCTAAAATTTTAAGAAAAGAAATTTATTATACTTTGCTAGTTTTCAAGAAGCTGGATTTGGCTATGTAGCAGGAGATGAAAATCTGGCAAGTGATAGAATGAACTTTTAATGTAAATATGAATGACTTGTAAGAAATGTATCCATGCAAAACTAGAGCTTTACACCTTTTCGAGAGCTGTGTAAGAGGTGAAGAACTTCTAAAAATCATTCTTCTTTTTTTTTGGTACATTGTAATTTGCGTTAGAGATGTCTGTATGCAGAGGGAAAGAACAAAATATAAAATCTGTCAATAACACTCTTTAGCACTAACTAAGCACAACCATTACTGGTTTGGCAATAGGTTGCAATCTATCTGACTTTCTACCAACCACAAAAGCAGAGCATTTGCAGTAGAATATGTTGTTGTCTCCTAAGGATCATTTACGTGGACTTTTATCTGTTCATATACATACAGATATGGTGACAAAATGGTCTTTTTGTTCCTGTGGCTTGCACAGAGCAATGCAATCTGTTCATTGCTATAATGGACATTAATCATTCATGCATATGTGTGGAGTTTTCATTTATTGGTCAATCTGACTCTGATAAGAGGCATCATTATTACAGTCTCCACGAGTTAATGAAGTGGTAAATGCTTCTGTCACATGTCTTGGAAAGGAAAGCCAAGCAGTATGGTGAGATGAAGCATTGAAACTTGCCTTGAGCAATTCACTTTTTCTTTTTTAAATGGACCCTCTCTAATAATAAAATTATAGTTTTATACTTTTTTTTTTTTTGGTAAAAATAAGAATTTACACCATCTACTTTCAAAGCATAAAGATGTCCTCCACATTTTATCCACAGAATAGGGACAGTGCACTGGCAGCCTGCTGACACACAGCCAGATGCAGACTCATCAGCGCTTCTCCATTAAGAATCAGAAGTCCCACACAATTAAGAGAATGGGTAGTTTATTTTCATCTTCTTTCCATTTTGGAAAATTCTGCCAAGGCTTTCAGCCTGTATTCTGTTGCTGCAAATCCTTACACATGTACTGATCTGCATGGATGTGAGATGGTACCATGAACACAACACCAAAACCAGAAAGTCTTCGAGTTAGTGATTCTGCTCATGTGCAGGAAACTGTGCCGATGTCTGCAAGATCAAAGCTCAGGGGAGCAATAATTACAGATGGTTTTGTGTGGTACATATCTGTCTGTTAGGACCTGGCCTGAGACCAACAACTCATTTTACATTGGTCAATGAGTAACCTTTCATATTAACTATAGTTTACCCCAGGTCTGAACTGAACTGGAAATGACGAAATGGGATTTGATCTTTCAATGGGCTCATTTCTCTTTCCAAAAACTTGAAGTGCTAATATTCTATATTTTTATAGATTGAAAATAATTTAAAAGTCATGCTGTAGCTACTATTCCTTTATTATACATTATCATGGAACATATAGTAAAGATAACTAAACTAAGTCAATATTTGAATATTTTCATTATCTAATTCACTGTAGTTCTCCTCAGTTAGTATAGTTTTGGTTGGTATGGAGGTTTTGTTTTTGTTAGTTGGTTAGTTATTTTCTTAAGGGTTGTTTGTTTGTTTCCCTCAGTTTTTTCCTTATTCCTCACTTTTCTGAAAGAGGTTTTCAGGTTCTTTTATGTTAGACCAAACTTCCACCTTCCTCACAGGCAAAGTGTAACTGATGTTAGAACTACAAAGCTATTTTTTGCATGTGTGTGGCCTTCCCTTCCTGAAGGCTCAGTAAATGACTTTTAGCCTCCAGTTTATTCCTTTGAGAACGTGTAATGTTTTAAAAGTATAATTCAACTAAATTAGAAAATCTTGTTTCATTAGACCACCCTCACTAAATGAATGGGGAGCCTAATTAGATGTAAGCCCCCTGGGGTACATCACCACCTGCAGAACTGGCTTATTGGTGCGGGTGTAAGCCTGTGGGTGATTTATCTCTCCCCTCCCACCTCTTCCCTTACCTGACTTATTATTTTACCTTTAAATGTTGATGAATTGCCAGCTGCTGACCTGTGATGGATTCTGTGTGGCAGAGTGGGTGACAGTGAAGCAGGTGTGTGAGGACAATGACTGGCTTATTGGTGCTTGTATATATCTTTCTATAGGGATCCTTTCTTTTAATGGCAACAATTTTGACATGCAGTAATTTGACTGTTTTGCAAATATATTAGACTTCTACAATCAGTTTGTGAGGAATAGCATGATGTTGGTGTCTCTTAAAAAGAATCATGGTTATAGAACAACTGTCTTAGTGTATTAAGAGCCCACTTCCATTACTCTGTACTGATCCACTTATCTTTTCCCCCATAGCTCAGGCAAAAGAGAGTAACAGAACATAGATGAGAAGGCAAATATGGTGGGGAGAAAAGTGTGGTGGAAGGAAGTAGGAAATGCACCAAACAATTGTCTATTTAAATGCTTTCAGAATTTTTTGTTGTTCAGATCTTCTATGATATTTTCTTTCAAGTTGCTGTGCTTTCAGTACATAATAAAGAATGTTTCTCCTACCTACCTGTAACTTTAAGTAACCACTGCAATTGGATGCATAAGAATACCAACTTTAATGTTAGTATTTTGCATTTAAACTAAAATGCAAAATTCCAATCAATTCTAATGCAAAGGAGCCCAAGGGCAAACTATCAATTAACATGTGAAAAAGGTTGCTGGGGGGGGAAATCTTTATATATTTGCATGCTAATGTAAATTAGAAATGAATAAATTTCTGAAATACTTAAAATGGTTTAACATTCACAGCTTTGTTCAATATTTGAAATTGTGCTGCCAGAGTTTTTCAAAACCACTTGTGCTTTCAGCAAGGTGACACCAAGAGGATTGCTTTTAGTATTTGTTTTTTTAGTTTTCTTTATAGTACTTTTAATTTTGCTTTTTAACTGATCACAGGAAAGATGTGATCATCCTCCTACTCCGTGTAAAGGTGAACTGCCCTGAGAACAATTTCCAAGAAACTATAATACCATGTTGGCATATGGCTTTGCTAACAAAATATATACACAGACCATATGAAAACACCTTCCGGAGATTAGGTTTTTTTGATATAATTGAAAAAAATGCCTGAACTTCTAGCCACACTATAAAAAAAAAAAAATTAATTGCTGTGACTACTATTATGGGGAATGGGGATGGGGAAGAAAATATAGAGAAAGCCATATCGAGGTAATGGAATACTCAGTGGAAGGAATGGATTCTTCCAACTCAGCAGTTCTATATCAAAGAAACAAGTGCTTATTTTATGGTGATAAGAAGGAAGCACAGAAATTGCCAAGTTGCCCTCTAATTCTCAAATAGTTTTCAGTAAAAGATATAGACAAACAAAAACAACGACTGAGAGAGATTTCCTAGTTTCTTTGACCTCGGATGTGTCATAGCTTGGTTTCAGAGTCTTGCCACAGTGTTTCTGCAATGTTATATAAATAACTAAGGCCTCATCGGTGAAGTGTATTTTTCTTCCTAGTTTTCCTTAGTGTGTAAAACATTGACTCTTTTTGTTTATTCTGAGCTGAAATTGGATTTTTGATTACATATGAAGCTTATGAGCTAATAATTTTTGAACAGAATGGAATTCGGGCTTAAAAAGAAACTGAAAGGAGGCTGTAAAGAGAAGGTTTCCAGACATATTCACACCTGACATTGGCAAAAGGCCGATCAAACCTCGTGTTAGCAGGTGCTTTTACATTATGTGGCTTTTTCCACCTAAATGATTTTTACTTATGCAAGAAAAGAAATCTTAAGAACTTTTAATAACTAAACCCTGGTCTGAATAAAAGGTAATTTAGTTCAGATATCGATGTAAAAAAATAAACCAGGAAAGAATATTGTGTCCAGCTCAAGCTGGAGAGAGGGTTTTGCTCATTATGTTTTCCAATCTTTAACATACCCGAGAAGCTAGACGATTTCTTTATAAAACTCTAAGGAGTGTGAATTTTCTGGGGAATGCCTCTTACAAAGTTCCACCTATCTGTTGTTTTGTGGTGCACATACAAGCACAGATGAAGTATACAAAGTAATTTTTAAAAAATATTTCTGAATGTTTTATAGACATGGAGATGAAGTCTTGCATTTCATAGCCAAAGTATTGTGAACTGAAGTCTTTAACAAGCATTTTCTTTCCTGTTGCTCATTCCCAATTTGAGAAACTGGTAACATACTTAAGAGCTGTGATTATCCAGTATATAAACAGGTGCTGTATAAATCACACCTTCAGGGATTACGCCTTCTCCTTGAGCAATTACTCTTGCTGCAGCAGATTCCTTATGTGGTGTTCCAATCAGCAGAAGTCATGGGTTGTTTATTCCAATTATTTATCTACAGGGCACCGATACTCAGTATATTCAATGTTCATATTCACCCAGGCAAGCACATGAGGGGAATAAGTTTCAGGAATAATTATATCTGTCTATGCCAGTAAGGCCATGTGGCTGGAAGGGGAATGAGAGATTGTCTCTCTTACTAGTCAGGGACATAAAGAAGTTGTTATATTCTTTATTTTCAGTTCTGTTTTAACAATTGTTAAAATAATCTCTGTTATTATGCTTTAGATTCACTAATCTTACAGAAAAAACGATAATAGAAATGTTTCCTGTGCTTTTAAGTCTTTTTTTGACTCCGAGCATGGCTATGTCATAGAACTAAAGCAACATAACAAACCACAAATACTGCTTAGCCAAAGGTTTATTGAGGAGATTTAGAAAGTATCATGAATTAGGTGAAGTGGTTTAATGCTCTAGGACATGTTTTGGGCTACAACATCTACAGCAGATTACATACAAGGATGATGTGACTGTCAAATGAATTAAATTAATCAACTTCAGTGTGTGAAGTGACAGAATAATGAAATTTAAATACAAACAATGACTACATTTATCTTAATTTAGAGGCTGGTCACCCTAAATCAGGTGCAGATATTAGTTCAAAGTCTGAAAACTGATACTTATGAAAAAAATATTGTTCTGTAAACTCTGGAAAGTTGTGTTTATTTGGGTTTTTTTGTTTGCTTTTGTCTGAAGTAGTACTTATTCAAATACCAATAATATGTTTGATCAGAACAGAGTTAAACATTTCTATTAAACCTAGACCTGCATAGATAGTACATGCTGCTTAATATAAAATTTAGGGAAAAAATGCTTTATATCAAGTCTAATAGCATCTATTTAACATTTTGTCAAAAATATGATTGCTGTGGGCTACTTTGCAATGTTTCTGTTATCAGAGCCAAGCAATTACAAAAACAGGGTAGTAGGGCAAAACCTTCTCAAAATTCATTCCGAGTTAAAATGGAAAGTGTATGCATATCTGGGTTTAAAGTCTGAGCTAAGAACCTGGGTGGGAATATGACAGTTCTTAATAGTTGTTTACGGATGCTTTTATAATTGCAGTCCTGCTGCTTAACTTAACCACAAGAAATTCAGTTAACAAGGTAAATCTGATAAGTGGGTCAGACAAAGCCACCTTCTTGAATTTTATTTCTTTCATTCTTTCATAAATAAATGAAGAAAAATTCAAGCTGTTTGTGCTCAGATCTGTAAGATCATTTGCAATACAAGTGATTGCAGATAGGATTGGGGGCATTTTTTTTTGCCCTGGGTTTTGAGGCCAGTATTAACATTTCATAGTTTCCTTAATGAAAGGCACATCAGGGAAAACTAGTATCTATCTAATGAAAAAGAATATCTAGTGATTGCTATGAATAAACCAACAGATCTTCTAAAGTGTGTAATGGCAAGCTGCAGAGTTAAATAGAACTGAGTGCTGCTCATTAGTCTGCTATGACACCTAGTTAGATTAATTAGTGCACAAACAAAGGTTTAAACTGCAGAATACAGGCACATAGTTGCATCTGCAGTGGGTTGTAAGTGAACAAAAGAAAAGGGGAACAACTATGAAAGAAAATGGTATTGTAAAAGTGCTATGTGAGAAACGAATTTGTTACTGGTTGCTTATCTTGCATGAATAATTTTCTTTGGGCCATTTGTAAAAAAGCATCTGAAAATCACAAAATCCAAAATGAAATAATCAAAGCCTCCAACCTGGCCTTTTGATCCCTAACAGGCTTTTTGCTTTTGGATTTCCTGTCTCCAACGCATAAACCAGCTCCCTACCAAGGCATGTTTCTGCTGCTCTGCTTGCCAGTAGGAGAATCTGCAGTAGGATTGGGTGGTGATAGATGGTTTTAAAGGATTCTGCCAAAATTTAGTTATCTTTTTAATATTCCTATTAATTTATTTATTTATTAATATTCCTATTAATAGTGCTATCTATTTGTGATAGCACTTTAGGTTATTAATAAAAAAAGAATATTAACATGCCAAGACATTAGGATGTGATCATGCACTCCTTTCTTTTTGGCTTGAACAAATACAATGGCCTAGATGATTTCATTGCATTTTTGAGCTCCTATCATAACAGCATTGAAATTAATAGCTACAATCCCAGCTCCTTACAACAGGAAGGGAGTTCCTGGGAACTCCTTTCAAAGGGACTTCCTACGTTGGCACCCACAGTGGGGAGCAGGCTGGGGCACACTGCTTTCCCTGAGCAGGGAGAGGAAGCCCAGAAGCAGTCAGCTGCCTCAGGACTTCTCCTGACCTTGGTTAGAAAGAGATAAGAAGCCAGGAGCAGAATGGGCACAAGAGGTGCTGTCCTGGCTTATGGCTTTTGGTGCCCCCCCATGGAGAAGTGGTAAGGGTAGAGCAGCAGAAGCAGCTCAGCACTGTCGGAGTTCTCTTCCTCAATACTGTGGCTGCAGCATCTCTCAGCTTCTTCAGAGAGGAGTCCCATACCACAGAGAATGTGAATTTGAGAGGATACTCTTCCCCAATGGGCAGCTATATGACTACTAGAAACCAACAGCAGTCGCTAGGCAGAGAAATATGAATTTATGCTAAAAAATACATGTAGGTTAGTAAAAAAGATTAACTGGTCTCAGTGATAAATATATTAACAATATTTCTTTTTTTATTTTTTTTTGGTGGGGAACTTTGTCCTGCTTACTTTTGAGGATTTTCTGGCTAATCTGTGATAATTTCTTCACTTCCTTCTGTGTTTATATATAAGAATATAATGGAATTATAATCAGCATTTCTAGATTTAAGTCCTGCTACAGGCGTGCTTTGCAAATGAGCTGCTGCAAATACTGCAGACAAGCAGTATATTTGCATATAATCCTGTATATTTGCAGAGCAGTTGCTCTGTTCTGGATTTTATAAAATGATAGGAAGTTGCTGTTTGGCTCTAGATACTAGAGTAAGAACCTGTTTTTCAGGAGAGTGTTTTGGATAGGGTAATTACATGGGAAGAGTCATTTAAGTGTATTACTTCACATAATTAATAGTAACTGAATGAATGAGTCTAGTGAGATTAAATTACTCAATCCAGTGTGCAGCAAATTGTAAGCCTGCTAGAATATGCTAAAAAAAGTTTTTCTTATATGTTATAAATCAGCATCATTGTCAAGGCTGCATCAGAGTTTCTATCCCAACAAAAATTTGAATTCTTTTAGTCATTACCATATCTCTTTATTGACTGTCATCAGTCACAGCAGTTTCAAAACAGTTAGGCTACTTCTGGGGCGTCAGGTTTGAACTGAGGCAAAGGATGGGTTCATACTCACATGCATCATGTTTTACGACAGTCTGTAGAAAAGGAAAGGTCACCAACCACCCTAGAACAAAGAAGGAATTTTAATTATTGGTTTTAGCAAAATAACTAATTCTAGTGAAGCAAATTATCTGAGTAATGTCAGATTGACTCCTGACACCATAGAGCAAAACTGTGGACGAGCTGTGTAACCCTGAGAACTAAGCAAGACCTTCACAGAACTTAATGGGGAATTCTCCAGCTAGCAGGTTATTAAAAATAAGACAACTTGGGCTTTTATGCTTCTCCAGATAGCTCTTGAACAAGAGAAATCCCATGTTGCAAGAGTTGGAGAGCAGAAATTTTCTGAGCTTCAAGATTCTTTGCTTAATGAACTGTTTGCATAGTTCTGGAAAACTCTCCTTCCTTTTCTAATCAACCCAGTGCTTCTTTGGCAGAAGGCTCTTGTCTCTACTTATACGGCTTTTCTAGAGCCACATTTAGCACAAAGAAGCCAAATTTTGACTAAGAATCCAAACAGCCAGAAAACTCAAGGCAGCATGCTGATACTTTGACTCAAGTCTGAAAAGACAAATGTATCTTGACAGACATTTTAGTGCAATCCAAATGTGAATACATTATAAGCAATGCTGTACTTGCTGGTAACAGTGAAGAGCTGCACTGCTCATGGATAACACGAACAAATTAAAAGTACTGTGTTATTGTGGTCAAGAGGTTATGAAAGGGAAGAAGTCACAAGATTTCTTGACTGTGGGATGACCACAAAACTCAGAGCAATAAGACTGGATTCATTCTTTCCAATCTCTAGCTGACTGTTCACTGGACTCATTTAAATGAGAACTCCAATTGGTCCGGAAAAGATGTGAAGTGTGAACTCATCCTTTTGTGCTGCTAATATTACCTGAGCATAACTAGAATGTCCATTTGGTTTTGATCATCACAGTTCATACATATGCAGTGCCAGAGTAGAGACAAAGTGAATGTGTTTTGTTGATTCCAGTATATCTCTTTTCATACGATGGAAAACAGAGATTCTTTTTAAATTTTTCTTTTACCAGCCTTCAGTTTCTCCAGCAGTCATCTCAAAAGCATGTCCTAGTGAGACATTATGCTGCATCTCAAGTGCTTAAAGGCCTACTAAATGATGGCTCTTGTCACCTGCTGTGGCTAATGGCAGATGAGGTGGAGAGAAGAGGATGCACCTACTCACTTCACTGTGTAATGCCAACTGAAAAGGTGGGAGGGACTCCCCATGGCAATTCCTTCGCAGCCTGCATCATGGGATTTACTTATCCCATGTCTTAAGAGATAGAAATATTACAACCATAAAATTATCCAGCTTAATAGGAATATGGACATAATTTCAGAGAACACTGTTGCAGAGTAGGTAATGCAAACAAATATTTAATTTAATATAGGTAAGTGCAGGAATAAGGTGTTAATTTGACGAGACACCATTACTTCTTACTGGAGATTCAGAGAGATAGAAGTTTATTTCTGTGTGACTCAATTGTTCTTTTTTCCTTGCCTGTACAGTAAACAATAGTCTAGCTAATGGTCCTGACTCATTTAAGTACAAACAAGTGCTAGCTTCCTGTCTAGACATGTATAGCATGTAATGACCTACCTTCCAATTAAATGTCTTTAAAAGCTATAGTTAAAATTCTTCAGTTCATGAATATCATTCAAGAAAACTGCCTAGTTTTGAACAGATGATATGAATCCAAGTAATCTTTCAGTGTAGTTCAAAAAAGAAAAAAAAACAGGTAGAAAAAATAATTGCTGAATATCTGGACAAAAAATAGATGATGTGTCTTTTAAAGATATTAAAGGCATGTGTAACAAGGAGAAAATTTTCTGTCTTGAGGATTTAAAGATTGACTGTTAGGCATAAATCAAAGGGAGTTTTAATACTTCAAATTATTACAATTATTATATACATACTTTATGCACTTGAATAGTGTCATGGTAGTCAATCATCCTTGGAAAACCAGCACATATTTAACAACACTGTTAATAGGATTTGACCAGTTTTCATCTTGACCAGTTTTAGATGATGTAATTCATTGTATTAATTGGCAGCCCATCTCCGAGAATGCTGGCAGAAAGTTCAGTGGTTTGAAGTGGTTTGAAAATGCAGTTGGATACAACAGCCCACAGATGGAGATGGTGCTTTCTTCTGGTATTATTTGGTAATTATGCACACCTTTGTAGCTGGAGATTTAAACAAGGAGAAGGTTTTAACAGTTATCAATATGTAAGTGTCTTTAAAGAAAAGCAAAGTAAAATCTATTGTAATGTCTTTCCTTTGGAGCTTTATTAAAACCATTAATGTGTTCTGAAAAGATGAATTGAAAGATGAAATAGATTGTGCAGACAATAAATTCAGCTTCCTGGAGACAGGAAATGACATTTAATTTTAATATTCAAAAGTAATTTAAATATCAGGCTTTTTTTTGAGTCACCATAGAAGTTTACAATATTTAAGATAAAAATCTTTATTTTTGAAAGAACAAACTATAGGTATTTCAGTTATTTGGGGGTTAATATTTGTACATCTATTCTCACAAGCCTTGCTGAGTTTATCTTTTTTCTTATTGCACTTTATATCCTTCATGCCTTATAGCTCTGTCTCATAAAGTCCTCTGTCATCTCTTCAGAGATAAATATTACCTTGTGTATCATTACACACTTTTATGATTTTTTCTGCATGAAACAGTAATTCTTGATGTACTTCTGCTTTCATTTCATGCTATCTAAGCCTCTACAATTCAATTACATATTTTAATCACAGTATTACCATGAGAGGATAAATATTTCCTCTGGTTTATTTAAACTATATTTTAATTTTGCTGTTCTGTTACTTTTAGAGGTCTAGAAGTTCATAGATGACACTGGAAGAAAGGTGATGTAGCATAGACAAAGTTAATTACTGTAAAGTAATTAAAAAAAAAAATTCTGGTTTACTGCTACTGTCTCAGGAGAACCTGCATTAACTATTGTGGGAATATCAGTAAAAGTAGCACATGCCTACAATGTTTTTAACACAAATTTGACTTGGAAGGTGGACACAGGATGTAGGGGGACTGAGGGCATGGTTATAAACTATTTGAATGTTGCCTCACAGTAGGGTTAGGATTCCAGGGAAACCATATAATAATGACTTTTGCTGACTTCTAGGGATTAAAGTTTCTAAACAGACTGTCTTCTGAGTAATATATTGCATGATGTAACACATGTAACACTGCGGATAAGGGCATATTCTCTCTTTTTTGTGGGAAATAATAGAAAAGGAGTGTTCAGAAAACTGCTATTTTTTTTTCCTTTCAGTAAACGTGAACGTGAATACTTCAAAAAGTAATTTAAGTCATGTAGTAATCATCTCTCAGCAACTTCCTATCTTAAGTCAAGCACTATCCTTCTCAAGGTAACTAAAGTATAGATTTCAAATGTTTAACAGGAGTTTTGAACTGGTTTTTGAAAAGAGCTTGTCTTCAGGATCTTTTTTCCTTTTTTAACAAGTAAACTGTGTAGATACTTATCGACAGAAAACCTTATCTCTGGTTAAAGCAGTGGAGTGGGATGGAATTTTCAGAACTACAACATGGAAATAACAAATAACTGCTTTATGGGCAATTAGAGGAAATGGCTGCAAACTTCAAGAGCTCTGAGTGAGAATCTCGGGCCTGGTGAATTAGATTTTCATGCTTATTAGTTTGATCATTGAAATGTTATATCAAAACTATTATTTTTTTTCTTGTAAATTAATTAACCCTCCAGCACCTTTACACCAGCAACAATTTTCTACTCACTGTTTGTCAGGTAAACTATAGTTTTATGTAGCTGGTTGAGCTGAGTAGCAGCTGAAGGTAAAGCTTAGAAAGCCAGATGAAAGTTAGTGCACCAAACATACTGTCCACTTTGTGGTCATCATTAAGATCCCAGGACTTAAAAGCACGCTGTTAAAACTCTTTGCAAAAATTAAGTGGCCGAGCCTGGCAGCAAAAACAGAGGATGAAGTGACCGAAACTGGTTGCTAAGCTATGAAAAGGTTTTTGCTAACGGGTGTACAGAAATGAAGTGTATAAACAGCAGCATCTTTGATATACTAAAGCTACTAATTGCATTATTCGTTCTTAGCAGATGCGGTGTAGGTTGTCTTTATAAAGAATACATTTGCTTGTGGTTAAGGTGTGACTTTCCTGTGAAAATTACTGTGCCTGGTACCAGCAACAATTTATATCCCACTAAAGGCTGCTTTCTAAGTACAGCATAATGCCTTTAGTTTAAAGTACAGAATAGCCTTTTATGCTTGAAAATGAATTAGTGGGGCTTTTTTGTAGATGTTATTTTTTTTTAAAGCAAATACACCACATAACACTAAATGAAAGTATGTCTTCAAATATCTCTATTTTGAGATATTTTGTTATTTTGAGCAGCATTGTTGAAGGATAGCTCTTTGGGAAACTGCTTTAGGAACCTGCAGTTCTGTAAATCAGAAAGTAAATGTAGCTTCACAAAAAAATTAGTTCTAGAAACTCATAAGGTTCATCAATATGTAATGTTATCAGCTGGGCTATTTTTCTTAGTCTTTCAAAGGTGAATTGAACGTAATCAGCAAATTCATCTCTGTAGAACACAGAATTAGAAGTGAGTCATAGTGCTACCTAAAGTTATTGGAAGCTCTACTTCTTTTTCACAGTAATTAACAGAGCATCTGTCCCCTCTCCTCTCTTCACAAGTAAAAACTTGCTCCCGAGATGTGCATGTTGTATTTATTACATTTTTAAAATGCCAAAATACAACAGATGTTTCCCACTTCTTCTGTGAGGTGAAGGCAATAAAATCATTATAATGATGTAAGGAATCCAGTTATTGCACAGGCTTAACAGAACCTAAAGCAGAAAGATTTAGCTGTAGCATCTCCTGGAAGCCCTTCAAAGATGAGGAATTTATCTAATTACAATTAAACCTCTCTATTACAAAGGCAAAACACCTATATTGTACCAGGTTCCATTCTTCCCACCTTTTTTTTAAGAGTAAGATTTTGCTGATGCCTGTATCAATGGCTGCCCCACAGCAGTGACCCTGCTGGGTCAGTGACCCATCTGTGCAGCACTGCTTTTGGTGATAGGGAAGCAGAGACCTGAACTGGCATCTTCCTCGGCATGTTTTAGTAAACTATTATTCTGACGGTAATGTAAAGAGCAATAGAAAGCTGTAGGATCAGGCAGGGAGCCATCTCCATCGGGCTTAATGGTTTACTTGGCAAGACAAATGTCATCACTCAGAGCATCTCCCCCTTCCTTCTTCTTCCCCCAGCTTCATATGCTGAACACGGTATCATATGGTGTGGGATCTCCCTTGGGTCAGTTGAGGTCAGCTGTGCCAGCTGTGCCCCCTCCCAACTTCTTCCTCACTGGTGGGGTGAGGAGCAGAAAAGGCCTTCATTCTGGAATTGCTTCTCAGCAATAACTAAAACACCCCTGAATTATCAACACTTTGCAGCACAAACCCAAAATACAGCCATGTACTAGATACTGTGAAGAAGTTTAACTCTACCCCAGCCAAAACCAGCTGATCCCCTTTCCACATCTACTCTGCAAAAGGAGAGTAACTTCAAATTTAAGAGGTCAAATGGATTCACCTATGAAGGGCACTTACCACCACAAGCAATTTTGCTGTATTCATAAGAGAGCATCTGTTCTTGCAAATTGGCCAATTGTACGCGCAAGCAGGTATTCACTAATTAGGTGCTCAATTATCCATTTTCCTCAAACAATGGACATTTGTGTGTATAAAATTAAAGGTTTTATGGACAGCTAACTCTTCCACTGGTAATGAGATTAAGCAGGACCTGTCTCAAAAGACATTCATCAACATTTCAAGGCTTCAGGGAAGTCGAGGGGATGAAATTCTCTAATGAATAAGAACTGCGTAGTGTTGCCTAACAATTAAAGTATATATGTGGCAATATTAATATCAGAGAGTAGCAGAACCCAATATAAATGATAATTAGGAGAAATGACAGCTCAGCAAAAAGGAGTGATAGCATCATTAGTGCCACTAGGGGCTTTGTGAAGCAAAGTCTTTGCTGTACAGCTATAGAATAGGGAAGGGGGTGGGGACAACAGCTTTTGATTTGGTCAGATAGTTCTCTGGAATTCCAAACCATTGCCTAGACAGACTGAAATAATTTTCTGATTTTTAGAAGAGTCTACGTATGGCTTTTCCAAGCATTTTCAGTTAGCCGTTGTAAGTGCTTTTTGAAAATAGGACTTAAGCTTGATTCCAGAGCCTTTCTTTTGCCTTCTCTATGTATTGTGTTAGGACAATTACTCTAGAGTGACAAACTGATAGCCCTGAAGGCTTATAAAAATGCATTCAGCCTGAAATATAATGAACTACACTTTGTGGAATAGAAGATAGGATTACAGATATCTCATTTATTGTTTCTTTCTTCCAGTTTTTTTAGGATTTTGTCTGCTTCATGGGGATGATGTCAGTTTTATCCATGTTCACACAAAAACTTCTCAAGTTTTGAGATAATTCGAAGAAGGAGAAAGTAAGAATATCATATTCATAACTTTTAGACCACATCAAAGGTGAATAGAAGTTTTATTTCATTTAGGATATAAGTTTTATTTCACTGAGGATAGATAATAGCAAATAATTCTTTTATTTTATATTAAAAAAATCATAATTTTCTGTGTACCTCAAAGCCTATAGAGATGCTTCTGATTGTGTTTGCCAGTCTTGCCAGTAGGTGATGTGTGGCCAGTGGAATTAAAATTAAAGGCTGTAACTGAAATTCCAAATTCCAGCAGCTCTCACCTACTGAAACTATTTTCTGTTTTGATTTAATGAATTTAGCCTTCGAACTGGTCCCTTTTTTTTTTTTTTTCCCTCTCCTGTATGAGTGGTTACTCTTCAGTTCGGGGAGGGTTAGAAGCCATAGAAAAAGCAAGGCTTGTTTCAAGTCCCCTCCAATTTAGGGGTCTTGCAGCTTTTTGAGTCCAGAAGATTCAGCCTTTAGTGTTTAAAAAGCATATGTGTGTCCAACACTTTAATGCTTTTATTTGGGTTTAATTTTGTTTTGTTTTGTTAATTGGCCAGAAAAACCCAAAACTGTAAAAGACCCCAAACACCAGCTTCTAAAGTCTAGAGCCTTAAACTGAAAATAATTAGTTTCTCAATGCAGAGTTTAGCTCCAAAATTAAATTTGTATTCTTGATTATGTTATAAAAATCTATGTGGTTTATTACTCCATTTTTCTGGATTTCAAATAAGCAAATTTTATCAGATATGGCAGCAAAGAAACAATCCTCATCAAAGCAACAGAAAACTTTGCTTTGAACCTCAAGGATGAGAATTGGGCTGTCTATTCTTTATTTGATTTTATAAATCCCTTTTTGGACATTTTCACTTAAGTTTAGATAATGCTACTGAATTCAATCATAGCCCCTGTGAACAGAATTTTGTATAAGAGAGGCAGGTGAGTTATTCCTGACTTTTTGTCTTAGCTACACCTATCATTCCATAACATGCTCTGAGCTAATTGCCTCATTTAAAACAAACAAACAAACAAACAAACAAACAAACAACTCTAATCTGAATAAAATCTGAAAATAAAAAACCCACACCACCAACTCTCAAATGTTTTTATACTCAGGTTCCCTAAGGTTTCAGAAGATGCAGTCATATGAGTAGATATGTAGGGTTATGATTTCCTTCTGAGGGATTTTAGAAGATGCAAACATAGCTCTGCAACCATTTCTGCTATGCAATTTTTATTATGATTTATCTTCTTCTGGTAATGCCTCTGTGAGACTAATTTAAAGCATGACAGCACTCTGTGTGACAGTAAAATATCTTGGAAGACTACTATAACAAAATGTTTTCATATTCTACTGATGCCTAAAAACAAAGGAAAAAACTTCCAAACAATGTTAAAAGAAGTAAAAGAAGAGTGCAGTTCTTTAATGGAAATTTCCAGATCCAAAGATGCGCTCGAAAAGCCCTTATCATTCCACATTTATAATATTTATCAATCCTTTCATCCCTCAATACATCCAACCAGAGTTTGTCTAACTCCTCTGCCCTCCCCTGGATCTGCACTCCCCCCAGAGCTTCTTCAGATTCTCTGGGCCTCTATTTTGTCTTGCTACCTTGTTTATTCCAGAAGGAATGTTAAACATAGCTTCACAAACTATGGAAAAAAGCCCAACGAGAAAGCTTGTGAGTGAAACCATACAGCTAATCCAAAATCCCAGAAATATGTGAAAAAACCCCCCATCACTACATAGCCTGAAAAATTTGCTAAATACTCTATATCCACGTTTCCAAAATAATCATATATGGACCATTCTATACCATGACACTTTATGCTTTATCACTGATAAAGTCACCTTAGATGAGATGTGTTTTCTGAGATATTAGAGTAATGCTGTACTGAAAAATTAGAAAAATAGTATTTGTGTATGCTATGCAATATTGCAGTCCAGTAGAAAATTGTCACCTTTTGTATAAAAGATGCCATCAAGTAAAACTGATGATAAAGACCAAACTGAAAACTCACTTTAGAAAATAATTCCTATGTTTGATGGGCACACCATCTCTTCATTCTATCTCTTGGAATGATGATGTTTCCATTTTATTAAACCAAAATCACAGTGAGGTGTGGCTTGCATTTGGCCATTTCTAAGCAACCCAACACAGACAGGGAAAGATATAGTTTAAAACTGAAAATTATGTTGTTTACATTGTAGCACATTAAAAAATGACCACTTCTGATGGTCATGATTAGTTTTGTGTGTTAATGATATGATAACCTGGTACCTGCTTTTAGTGAATGAAAAGGCTCCATAAACATTTATGTTATCAGACCAGACGCAATGAAGCTTCAATGTAAAGCATGCTACTTATATAGCATTTGCATAGGCATCAGGTGCTTGTTTCACTTGAAAAAAAAAATAGTTCTACTTTATGGCTAAAACTTGAAAGAAATTAAACCCTAGAAGACCTTTTCTCACCACATCTACTCCCAGGGCCAAAGAGCATGATCTTACTCCATATACCTATCCAAGGGGTTCCCTTGAAAAAAAGGTACATCGAAAGGGCTCAGTGAGTGATGTTACGTTTCTTCTTACTAATAAATCAGTGATTTTTTTCAGGACACTTAACGATGCTGTTGGAGATACATTTTTAGCTATCTACAGGCAAATCTGGGAAATTTTATCCAGCCTTCTTCTGCCAGACTGGATTTCTACAGTTCCTGATTTAGCTATGAATTGTGTCCTTTCTGCCTTTGGTATGTGGACCTTTGCAGTAGATTCAAGCCTTGTTCATTCTATCTAAATTTCAGTTATGCTATATGTCTTGAAACAGGATTATCCACATGCTTCCTAAGGGATGATGAGATTAATGAGCAATTAGTCCACAGCAGGACAGCTTTTCACAGCAATTCCTTCCTTCTATGTATATTCTGCTTTCGTTAACAGAAACTGACCTTTATATTTCAAGTTGCTAGCTCCCTGGAGTTTTTCTAGTCTCCAAAACTATACTGGAAAAAAAAAAAAAAGAAGAAAAAAGAATGTTTCAGTAAATTATCCTTTGTCATTTTAATGCCAATGTAAGCATCAATGTGGCAAAAATATACCTCTCTATTTAGTAGTTAACTAATGTTAAGAAGGCTCGTTATCATGAAATAAAGGTAATATACTACTGGGGCTTCATATAGGCATTGCAAAAGTAATAAAGTTGTGCAAATTTTGTAAATCTACTTTTTTAACGCTCAAGCTGACATGCTTTTGTTTGTTATACATTAGAGAGATATATATATATTGAAGCACAATAGAGCTTCAACATTCCGGGTAAGCATATGTGAAACAAAAGCAGGAAGTCCAGTGCAGAGTGTGTTCCAGAAGCATGAAGCCAGGACTGAAATGTTCTCACTCCTTGTAACTTCATAAAGCAAGGAAGAGGTGGGTTACAATAGTGATATTAACTTGGAATCAAACAATGTATTTTCTTGCCCCTGTGGAATATAGATAATCAGGGATGTATATCTCTTTGTAAAAATACATTAACAACTCAATGAAATTAATAACTTTAATAGTTTTCAAAATCTGTCTATAATTCATATTTCATAAAGAACTAGTTACATTACCTACAAATGTGTATACACTCGAAAACTCTCATATGTTTTAAAAGTAACTTCTACTAAACTACTAAGAAAAAAGGGGCCAATGAGTATCCTAAGATATACCTTGATCAGCTACAGCTTGGAGAATTGGGCATGAAGAAGGAATGGATGTTTTGCTGTACTGTAACAGTTCAGTCTTCTGCACAGGATTTCTATACTCCATTTCCCATATTCTTTTAAGATAGGTTAGACTTTGAGCTGTCCCATCTCATGATTGACAACTGACCCTCCTATGAGTCTTCTGCAGGAGCGTATGCCATCCTGTCCTGTTCATAGGAATGTACTCAAAACACATTGCCAGGAGAGACAGTATGATAATAAGATTTCCTTCAAAAGACCACATATGCTTATTGGCATGGCAAGCACAAAGGATCACAGATATTAAATTGAAGTGGATGCTCACAACTTTATTTCCTTTTTCAATTTCTTAAAGCATGAGTGTTGGAATGGTTCTATTAACCCCATGATCTGAATAAAATTTTCACTGCTTGTTGCACAGAGCTTTTAGCAGCAAAGCTTGCAGGCCTTAGGCAAAATAAATTTACCTGAGAAGGTAAATACCCATGTGGACTAAAAAAATTAAATATTATCTAGTTCTATTCTGAAACATTTTCTTGCTAGAGTTATATAAATGTCATTCTCAGCTGCCAGCAGCCCCTTTGTGCACCCCATTGCTGCTCTGCCCTGCTCTGGGCAATATGATTTCAGGATCTTCTTTCCCCCTTTCTTACCAAGTGTCTCCAGTCTTTCCTCCTACAAAGCTACAAAGCTTTCCAGATTTCTCACTCTTGACAGATGAAAATATTTGTTGCTCAGATCTTTATTGCTGGAGTTAGTGGTAGATATATCATAACATCTTTCTTAATAGCTGGCTGAAATACTGGTTCTCCCAAGGCAAATCTTCATGGCAGGCAGAACTTTCCTCAATGATCAATTTATATTTCAGTACTTTCAAGTATTCAGTTTTTAGGAAATACACAGAAAAACCGATTTGAACAGAAAAGCCCAACATCTGTTTCCATTCAAATGTATTTTTATAATCTCTTTCCAGTAGATCAAATATATTGTCAACAATTCATTTGATGTCCTAGGAAAAGAAAATTCTCCATCAGAAACTTTTTCAAAGATGTTAATCTATTAGGAAAACTAACAGATAGAAGGTCTTCCAGTTTGGCTATTTCAGATATGACTAAAGACATTTTTATTTCTGAAGCAAAACCAGAGGTATGTCTAAATAGATGGAAAAATAAATATTCTTTTCTATTTCTTCTGCTTTAGGTTGTGTGGCCAAAAGGGAATGCCTTCAAACTGCTCTATTTCTTATTCTTGTAAGAAATAGTCCTTGAATTAAGAAAAAAAAAAGATATTTGACTTTATGCTGGGAATAACATTTCACACGGAGGAAGAAAAAACCAATTTCTTCAGTAATAACTTCTTTCTAATTTTAAAATAAGACCAGAAGACAATGGTTTGGAAAAGAGCAAATAAGTGCTGAGTTGCATCATAGGCATGGGCAAAGTAAGCCTGTCTGTGCTTCACCATCATTTTTATTTTAAACCCTTCCCTGTAATCAGTGGTATAGTTGCAGGTTTCCACATGGAGCTAGAAAATGAAAACTTTCTACATAGACTATGAATGGGAATTCTGATTAGGGTCTGCTGTGTTGGTGATTTCCTGGGTAGACTTCTGCCCATTGAAATAACTAATAAATGTCACATAAGGAATAGAATATGTAAAATACTAACGACTCAGTCGATTTATCACAGCTTTGCTGAAGAGAGACAAAAGCTTCCTTATTCCACTCCAATTTATTGGATGGTTTAGCTCCTTGACTATAAACATGTATTTTCTCTTGTCAAGTCCCTCAGGGAAGATTTTCTTCCCTTGTATGTTTTGCATCATTACAAAACCTTTGAAAGGTTTTACAAGTTCTCTAACAGATTTAACAAGAAATTTTTTGTTTCTTTCTTTAAGGTCTCCCAGCCAATTTCTTTTCAGTTCTCATCCTTGATTTGATATAAGGGTCTGCAACACACCAAATTACAAGAACATCTTGCAAGGCTGATAGATTTTTTAAAAATATGATGGTGATTCTGCATTATACCAGAAAATTACATTTCAGATATACTTGCCTGCTAGTTCTTGGTGTGGAATGAGGAGTCTTTAAAATAAGAATGTCTGTACCCATGACATGCTTAATATTATTCACCTTAGAAATATATGTATATTTTTATAAGATACATATATATGTATGCAGAGAGACAGAGTGCATAATTTAGAAAATGAAAAAAATGTAGAATAAATTAAGATAGAAATAATATTGAGAATACTGGTAAACATTTCAAATATGAATATTCATTAATATGAATGCAATGGATAGAAATCTTAGTTTTCTCTTTTTTTGAGATGGCAGACAAACTAGGAGCTGTGTATACAAATGAGAGAACATTTCAATGTAGGCTACCCTTTTTGCCACTTCTTCCCTTTCTCAAGCTCCCTCCCAGCTACTGTCTCTGACAGCTTCACTTCATGACCTATATCAGCACTAGCCACTTGGCTGTGTGCAGGCCACATGCTAAAAAAAAAAGTGTATTGACTTTCAAATATGGCCAAGAAGCTGCATCTCAGGCAAATGTCATTATTGGTGGTGCAAAACCCTGATGTTTGATATTACACGCTTCTCTGTAAGGCCTGGGAAACTCAATCTCCTCTGTAGGTGCTGCAGACACCCTTAAAGTTACTGTGTGACCATCTCGTATGGCCGAAAAGGACAGAAATTACTTTTTCCTACATCTTCTCCCTTTCTAATTGAAATAGGAACTTAGGGGGCAAGTTTAACTATGCCATTTTCTGTAGGTTTTATCATGACTACCCCATGGATGAGTCATTTTGGCTATCCTTTTTTAATACTCTAAGAGATGGGAGGAAAAAATTCCCACAAATAACAGTTTTGCTTCATATTATTAAATTCAGTGAGACTTATTAAAAATGGAATAGGAAAGAGTGGAGAATTTGTTAATGGTTAGCAATATTTCTAAGAGGTATGAAGAAGGCTGAGGTGAAGGATGTAATTACTACTGAGGGAGTGCTTATAGGGAAAGCAGAATCATACTCTTCTCATGTCCCCAGAGAAAGGATAGGTGGCCACAGACACAAGCTGCAGCAATAAAAATTCTCATTAGGAAAGCCGGTAGCATTCTCCACAACAAGCAGTAGTGAAAATTGAACAGTTATCCCAGAAAAGTTGGAATCTCCATTCTCGGGAATTTTTGAAACTAGGCTAGACAAGGTGTTGAGGAAGCTAATCTAGCTTTGAAGTTGCACTGCCTTGAGCTGGGAGTTGAACTAGATCATCTCTAAAGGTCCTCCCCAACCTAAATTATATTGCAAAATTATATTGCTGATTGTATATAGTGATATTTCTAAGTCACAATGATGATGTGGTTCTCCACTTGAAGTGTTAGTTTTGCCCTTTTGATTTAAAAATTAAAGAATTTAAAACTTATTTTCCCCAAGACTTTACACCAAAATTAGGAAAGACAATACTTGTGTGGAAGATTGTTTCTATAGCAAATACTGAAGCGATTTAAAGATGACTGAGGGTAGAGTGCTCAGCAAATCCAACTGCTGAAAGTAAGTAAGTAAAGAAAAAAAAAAGGCATTTTTGCTACTTTGTACATTGCTGTTCTTAAATCTAATAAAAATTACAAGAATTTTTCTAAAAGCAGCTCTTAATGAAAATTAAACTGGCAAGCATGGTGAACATTTAGTTTACATATAATGAATTCACATTTGAATATTTTTTAAATAACTATTGTAAAACTCATGTTTTGAATATCGCTCTCTTTAATGTGATAGAACAGATGCTATTATTGAATTTCTGGATTAGGTTTCTGCAAAATTCTGAATGTCACTGTAGATTGATCACATTATTTCAGGGCATTCAATCAAGCTTACAATTACTCAATCCTAGGTATTGGGCCTAATCTTATATTTAGACAAACATCTGACATATCAATCAATGTGATATCATGAAAGATTGACTGAAGTTGACTCATTTTTCGTATGTGGAAAAAAAAAAAAAGATAAATTTAGGGGAGACAAATGAAAAAAGTTCTCATCTCCACTTGGAAAATTTAGATTCCACAGAATATCTGATGCTCATTGGAGTTTCAAATAAAAGATGCGTTGATTCACTCCTTTCCTCAAGGTGCTTAAGGAAAATAAAACTCAAATGAAAAGTATTTTGCTGAATTAGTTACTGCAATTAAAGATAAATCTACTGGAGATATCAGGAGAAGCCTATTAACTTACAATTTTTCTGTTTATTTCAGGAAGGGCATTAAAGAAATTAGTTAGGTGCTCGTGCAGTTTGCCTGACTTTGCTTCTCATCCACGTCTGAAAGATATCTGTGTGAAAAGACTCGTTTCTTCTTCAGACTTGAAGTTTCTGAAATCCAGGAAGGAAAACGCAATACTTTCATTATTTAGGAAAAGAAACGTAACAACGACTGGAAACACTTTGCCATGATATGAAGTCAATATTCATCTTCCTTAGAAACGCTTCTCTTTAGGAAAATGTACGAGGTTCTGCCATTGGCTGTTTGATAATTCCAGAAGTTGGATGATTTACGCCAGACCTGGAGAGCTCAGTGTTTGCCTGCCATCTGTCCCAGCTAATCTCTGAATTCCATCTACAAACGCGGATGACTTACAACTTCCCTGATTAATAGCATATATCATTTTCTTCGTAGCACGGAGCAATTAATCTCGACCGGTCCCAGGGGTTCGCCACGGTAATAGGTTTGGGGGAGAAATAGCCCGCAAAAGTCCGTTTCGATAACACACTTTTCGGCTTTTTTGTTTCCCTCTTATACTTCACTTTTTTTGTTTGTTTGTTTGTTTGGCCTTGTCTTTTTCCTATCTTTTCATCTTGTTTCTCCCTCCCTCGTCTCTCCTCCCTGTCTCACACCCCTGACGGCACATCGGCGCCAGGATCTCCCCGACCCCGCTCTGGCCGCGCTCCCGCCGGCGGGGCCGGGGCCGCGCTGCGCAGCGGGTGAGCCCTGACCCGGGGGG
>WEIV01015794.1:65420-98211 GCA_013390005.1 Calyptomena viridis
GAGGAGTTGCGGGCGGCCGCGGAGCCGGGCTCACATCTGCGCCCTCCGCTTTGCGCTCTCCCCACCGCTCGGCTCGGTTACACCGGGACCTTTCCCGCGGCCGCCCACCTCCCCGGCTGCCCCGCACGGCTGTGGCTGCGAGTTGGCGTGTTCTGGCACCCGGTGCGGGCTGTTCTCGCCGTGGAGTTGCGAAGGGGCCGGGCGGGCGGACTTGCTGTTCTTGTAGGTGTCACGCAGAGTTTAGTACTCTTAGAGCGGCTGCTTGGCTGCGGATACACTTTTTTCTTTTTCTTTTGATCGGGAGGGGCGTGGGGGGCAAAGCGAAAAGACTTGACATGAAGCTACGGCTATAAAAAGCAAAGAAGCCGTCAGAAAGGGTTTGCCGGGCGCTCCGTGAGCGAGCCTTCGGCCCTGGGTTGAAGCTGTCAGGGTGCTTTGTGAAAGCAAGTAATTGCAATCTTTGAAAGACCTTAGAAAAAAAACCAACTCATTTGTCAGGTTAATTTGTGCGTATTACAGGAGCTGGGTTATGTTTGCTCCCTTTATACAGAAGCAGAAGTACAGCTCCGTGCCTGGAAGCACTCAGTGCTGCTACTGACGTCGTTTTGTAACGGGACTGGTGAAGCTAGTGCTGTAAGGGTAGAGAAGAGGCATGTGAGAAGAGACGAGAGGGCATGGGGACAGTCTTATATCCCATGTAGTGAGAGGTCTTACGGAGCTCTCTTAAAAAAAAACAAAAGGAAAGAACAAGATATAATTAAAAAAAAATAGCCCTTACAGTAAATGCTGTTGGCATAAAGTTAAATTCAAGTTGATGGTGCTTCCTTTTAATAGCTCAACCTAAGTGAAATGTAAATGTGTGATATGGAAACTGAACAAAAAACTTCTCAGTTCTGGGTTATGGATGCCGTTTTCTATGTTTTATGCACTATTTAACATCTAACACTGAGGTTGGGATGCTTAATTCTGAGTGAAATTTCTGGTGTTGCATTTAACAATTTATAAATTGGCACAAAGTTCAGTGAAACTGCACTGAAGAAAGTTGTTTTAACAGACTCTTGTATGTCATTAAGAATGTCCACTTTCTAAAAACTGATCATCCTTTAGTTTGAATGTTTGTAGGATAAGAGAGTAAAATTATTTGCTACTTATGTATAGGTCATAGGACCTATCTTGTCCTTTCCTAACTTTAGTCTTCTTTTCTGAAGACTCTATTGGAAAAGACATTTTGTCTAGGAGGTCTCTTGGAGGGCATCTGAACGACAGTGGGGAACAAGTGTTATCAAAGTCTCTTGAGAACAGCATGCTGTGCTTTGGAAGCAGGTGATTTTTTTAGGTATGAGTTGTCCATGACATGTTCCTGGTTTGGCTATACTATTGGCTTTTTTTGGAATGACTTGGTTTCTCTTAAAGTCATTGGTATAATAATAGGTAATAAATTAAGACTTTTTTAAAAGAAATCCAGTTTTATGTGACTAGTTGATTTTGTGAGACCCATTCTGACTTGAGATTCATCAGGACTGTAAGGGTGTTTCTTTTTCTTATGTGAAATTATCAGATGTTTCATTTGGTTTATGGGACTACTCTGGAGTAATGCATGTTTTCTGGTGTGATGGAACTGGCTCTACTCCATCACTTCCTTGGGTCCATGGAACACATTGAGGCTTAATATTGTTCATGGGTTGTCTTTGTAAACTAAGGAATTTGGAGCATCTTTAGCAATTATCACATTATTCCTGATGTACTGCCCAGTAAAATGAATAATAAAACAACATACCAGAAATTCCAGCTGTGGTTAGGCACTTGGATCTGCATTTATCTTCCCACATTGTGCGTTTTATGACAAGGGGGACTAGTGGGAAACTGACAAAGTGATAATACTCTGACATAGTAATTAATAGACCGTATATCTTGTCAGTGTACCATATATTACAACAGTTGCATGTAGTGTATTTGTCACAGCTGGCCATAAGAGCCGGGGAAGGGAACTAAGATTACTGCAGTTAGGCCCTCCTTCAAATCCACTTGAGAACAACAAAGTTTTTATTTGGATCTACTGGAACATTAATGTGGTCAGAAGAAAAAGAGAGAACTTCAATGATTAGTTTGTGCCTGATACTAAAAATTTTATTGAATTAATGAATTCAACTGAAGTAGTAAAATCCTAGGCTTTCCATTCTTCGTAATTCCTTTGGTAACTACTTAGTCCATGTGTGGGCAGTGAAATACCTTTTCACTTATCTCTCCCTGACCACTTTAAATTTTACAGATGTAAAATCTGTAAAAAAAAGGCCTGCTTTATTGCACTTAATCAATAGTTAGTCAGTGTATCCCAAATGTACTCAGAATGTAATCAAGAAGAGAAGGCATTTTAGTTTTTGTCTTAACAGCTGCAAAACTATATTAAACTGAATCTTATTCATAGCATAGTCTACCTTCTCCAGCTCTATTTCATTAGAGAATAATGACAATGTGTAGATACTATAAAAATATTCCGGAATTTATTTCTTTAATAATATGAAAAAAAAAATTCTTTCTTCTTCATTTACTTTCTTCTCTGCTTGTGACTGTGTCCTGGTTTGGGACAAATATATTCAGAGGGATAAATATTCTCTGATAAAAAAAGCAGGCTGCACTCACCCTTTCCCACCAGGTTCGAGAAAAGAAATATTTCTTTGAAGGAAAGTGAAGAAAAATACAAAACTATTTATTTAACAAACACACAGGAAAAGAATAATAAATACTGCTAAACAATAAATAATGAAGTGTCTCACTGTGGAGANNAGAGTAGGCGATATGGGATGCATCATAAAGTCACCCCAAGACAGACTTTTACAGGATAGAGGTTGAAACCAGGATTAAACATGTGGTGAAGGAGATGCAGGAAAGGATGAGCTAGAATGATAATATGTACATACATCACAGGTTTCAGTCTGCTATTCTGAATTCAGTTCTATTCATCAGCTATTCTAGTGCTGATGTAGAAGTTACTCTTCCTTCCAGAAGTAGAACTATTCATAAGCTAAATATATCAATATCTTCTTTAAGCTGTTAGTTTAATTTATCATCAGCTCAGAATGCCTGTCGGAATTGTGCCCTGAACTCGAATTACCACGTACAAGGAAGGTACTCAAATAATATAAGAAGTGGTTCTTAAATTTATTTCCATTTGCAGACCATGAACAATTTTCCAGTAGAATCAATTTGCCATTTAAATATTGGTTTCAGTAGGCCTGTTTTTCTTAATTGTGTGTCTTAGACCACTTGGAAGTAATTTGCATTTTGTAAGTTGAAAATTATGGTTGTAATATTTGAGTATCCAAATTTCATGGTTAACTGGTTGACTTGTGGTGTGTGGATGTATAGCAGCTCTCTTGAAGTTTATGTATGAAAATCAAGTCTCTCTTTCCACAGTTGTCCTTTACTCCTCTGTTGTATATTTGGCAGAGATGTTCAAGTTGCTAAAGTTGAGGTATTTGAATGAGGTAATTAATTCATTAGTCCTCACATTCATATATGAATATGTAACCTATATTTGATTTGTTCTGTGATAGAAACTTGAGTGAGAAATAAAGGAAACATCCACCTGAATGAGCAATGTAACTGCAATGGAACAAGCAAATTCTAACCTTGTGATGCCCAAGTAGAAAGATCTAATAAAAATAATAGTGTAAACACACAGTAACTTAAGATGAAATGTTCTAATCACTCATCTTCAAGAAAGAAAGCAGAGGCTTTTGATAGAGGATGTTGGTCTCATGAGAAGAACTGAGTACTACCTGTGATAAAATTTTCTTACAGACATTTGGGGAACATCCTTCTGTTGCAGCACTTGGGTTCGGAAACACCCAGTGGTAGCAGAGAGTGGTGGGGAAGTCCTGTACGAATTTTGAGATAGTTTGTCTGTTTTCTTGAAAAGATTATATGTGCTCAGGGAATGCTTGCATTTACCTTCTGTCAAAGCTTTGTCATGCCATGAAACATACTAATTCAGCTTCCTTTCCGTCTGTTTAAAATGAAGCTTCAGAAACTTGTTCTTTTTCGGTGGTTGCCAATGTTTGACTTCTCTTGAGTGACTTCTCCTCTTCTACATTAGGTTTAAGCTGCTTGTCTTCCTAGCAGGCTAAACCTGCATGGTGTGCAGCCTGTCTCTATTCTTGTTTCTTTTGTCTTTCCTTTGGGAGTCTTCTGAGGTGCTTGAAGTGGGACATAAATCTCTCCTGCTATCTCATTCTTTGGCCTGTGCTTAGGGCTGGCTCCCCCTTCATAGGGCCTGACACACTCATAAATTCCTTCTGAAAACACATAATATTCAAAATTATTTTAAATTGGAGCCCTTTCATAAAGAAATATGAAAAATGGGCAAGGTAGGCATTTGTAGACATTGTTCTTTCACCCTAACATATGAAGAGCAGTAAAAAAAAAATGTATGCTGTAGTTTGACTCTGCTAATAATGATAGAATTTTAAAAGAGAAAGATAAGTTTAGAAGAGCCTCAGTCTGGGGAATCTTACTCTTTTTTCCCTCTCTCTCTTGTTGTGATATGCATAAGAGAGTGTCACTTTGCTTTTGTGTGGCATGCCAGCAACTCTGGTGTAACTACTCATATGTCACATAACGGCATAGGGTTCCATTTAGCTCTCTATTGTTCCTTACAGATGTCTTTTGGATTAATCCATTAGCAACCATAGTAGAGTATGTGCTATACTCTTCCTGTTTTAAGTCAGAATGACTAAGTTTGGGAAATGCTGCTCTCTCTCTTGGTGGATACCTAGGTAACCCATATGCCATGGGACTACTTGTTTGTTTGTGTATGAAGGATTTTACTTCTAACATAATTTTATTTAGTACTCAGATACTTGACACAGGTAATTTTAAATGTCATAGATTCCAAATGGAGAAAGATAAGTAACACTAGCTCCCTCTCTCTTCCCTGACCCAAAAAGACCGGTGGTGGTGGTAGTAGTATTGAAATGGAAATCCAAAAGTCATTAGACATGAGTTTGAAGCATGGCCAGAGTGAAAAGAGCTGTGAGAGCCATGATTAAGCCATGTTAGCAAACTTGGATGATTTTTTTTGAAATATCTCATTATGCTTATGAAATTATTTGCCTCCTCTCTACTTTTTATGTCCTCACTCTTGATTATTGTCCACTCTTTTGGTTTTATTGTTAATTTTTAAACAACTTCTCCTGTTTGGTTACTAATCACTTTATTCTGCTTACTCTTGTGTCTTTTAGTATCTGCATTCCCAGAGCTAAGGCAATGGAAAGTTTAAAGTTGAATTTTTAAGCAAATGCTGCTGTTGGGTGAAAATTCTAAGCGTATAAGGTCTATTAGCATTGTGTTCAAATGTCCATGGGGAACTTACAAATATTTGGTTTTCATGAAGTCTTCTGGACAGAAATTTCATGGTGTTTAGTGTTACTTTAGCTTAGAAACTCAGCTAGGTTGTAAAATTATTTCATTTAGGATAAATTGTCTGAAGGAGAGAATAACACATAATTATTGCATCAAATAATTTACAGTAAGGGGCCCTCACTATGCAGAGATTAAATTGTGATATCTGTTGGAAATGGAAATAGTTCTATTAAAATCTGTAATGTCTTCGGGAGACAAAATTACATTTTTTAACAAGAACAAAAAGGCATTAAGTAAAAATAATAATTTTAATTTTTAAAAATATGAATTATATACTGTATTTATTGATCTTTCTTTTTTGTTTTTAAGCTTGATGCTTGGTTTTGTTGGTTTGTTTGAAGAAAGAGAATAAAAGTGATGAGGAGCCTACCCCATATGAGTCAGCAACAATTTTGCCATTATGCTATCACTTACCTTAATGCAGATATAGTTTTTATAGTCCTAATTTGAAATTTGCCAATACAATAAAAAAGCTAATCAGAAATAATTTTTAAAAATGAGCTTTACATAAATATGCTTCTGTGTGCTGTGGTTCTTCTTTTAGAAATGTGCTAGTTGAAGTACTTTGATTGAAAAGGCTTCTCCCACTTTACTTTCAGTGGGACTTAAAGCATAAATGAAGTATTTTAGTCTCTCCTCCAATCTAAGAGTTTTGTTACTGAAGGGGAGACTTATTGTCCCATTGATTTTAATATGTATAAGATTGGATTCCAATGGTCCAGTAACTGTATAGTATGGCAGTGTTCCTCCAATTAGATACATACAAAAATATTAATTTTAAAATAATAGAGGACAGATAAAGACATTTTGAGAAATCCACTACAGCAACAATGTGATTATGTGAATTATCAGTTGCATGTAAATCTTACCTAAGGATGATGGATAGAAATCCCAGATAGAAACAGTTATAACAGTACACCTTTTATGGTCTCTGAAATTAATTTAATAAAAGTTTTGGAGATTGACATATGTACATATATTAACCTTTTTTTTTAGATCAATGTGAAGACCAATATATCTTGAAGATTAGTATTGATCAGAGTAAAGCCAAAATCAATCTTGGATTTTGAGGGTCATTACACTTGGAAAGAGGATGCAATACTACAAGTGCTGGATTGTGGAAGACTTTCACAGTAATTGTGGAAAAATAATCTTTTGGTTTGCAGCAGTGTCTAAAAAACCAGACAACTTGCTAAAAGATTAGTTATTTAAATAAGTAATAAATTAAACTCCTTGCATCTTTTCTTAGTTTGGTAGATGATATCCGATGGTCATGAAGTTGGTGTTAAAATTCACTTTTGCTTCAGTGTTGGAGAGATTTTGAGATTTTTGCTCTCCTTGTTTGGAAGTCATAAATCTACGTTTGTTTAGAGAGATTTTTTTTTTAAATGGCAAATTGTTTTCTGTCCTGTCCTTAGATGTTTTGGTCAAGTTCACTCTGCACAGTTAGAGAAATACAAGTGGAAGAGGTAAATTACAATAGAACGTACCCTTCAAATGTTGCATAGCAAGCATAATTGATTTCACTGAAGGGAAACTAGTGCTGCTTGCTAAATAAGAAATCTTTGAACAGAACTTTTTGGTTTTGTTTCTATAGATTTTGTTTGTTTGTTTTTTTTCTGGTATAAAGTCTCTGGCCTGGTTATCTTGTTTAAAGATAACCTAGTGGAAATTTTTAAGATCTTGGGTGAGAGTTTTGAATAGAAGTGAGTCTTTGTGAAAATCCGACTTGACTGAAATTAGGTGAATTAGCACAAACAACATTTTATCCAAGATAGCTCGGTAAAAGATATCTTGCTTTCCCTCCATATTTTCAGAACCTACGAAAATAAATGAAGGTCGTTTTGTTTATTTTCTGCACAAAAGTCATCTTCTGATATAACTTCTTCTGCAGAGAGCACTGGATGATGTTCTCCACAATTAATTCATACAATTGCATTGATATCTCGCCTATCCTTATATATTGAAATATTGAAAACTATAGTTAAGGTGATAATTATGCATTTATATTTATGAATGGATACATATTTCTAATCTTAATGATGTATTTGAATGCAAATGCAAGTCTATAGGTACATGTGCATGTATATCAGATTCAGGGACCAGGTAGCATTGTCCTTCAAAATGAAAGCCTTATATAAATGCAGGCTATTGATATTGGATATGATTCTCAAAGCTGCTCCATTTAAAGATATTTAACTATTAATAATGAGCTAAATTCTAGATGCAACATTAGTTCATATTCTGAGAGATCAAAGTGCCAAGGTTATAGATAGCAGTTCTGAGCCTATGAAGGCCCTTTTACCTGAGCAACTCCTCTATCAGTTAACGTCTCTTGAATTTTGCATAATAGTTATCCTCAGAGAAAATCTGCAGTGTGTATATTTAGAAATGCACCTTATTTGTACCTGAAATAGCACTTTGAAATGTATTGGCAGGAATTTCTAGAGAGGACTAATATATGCCACCTTTTGCTGCAATGGTGGTTGCTTTGGATTTAAGGCAGGCTCAGCCAGAAAAAAACCCAACCCAAACAACAAACCAAAAAATCCTGGTAACTGTTTTTCAGAATAAAATTGTTTAAAAATCAGAATGAAGCTACTTTTAAAAATGTCCCAGAAAGTGTGACTTTTAGTATAGAAATGTTTTCCTTCCTACTGAAATATTTTGGATGAAACTTACAAGATTATTTTCCAATTAACATTTCCACATGGGATAGTATTTAGGTCAGTTTTACTAACTAGAAGTTTGTCCACAACTGTATTCTACTGCATCTTGTTCCTCCATTTCAAGTACTAACAAAAGAAGGTGCTAGAATTGAGTTAAAGAATTATCATTGTTTAGCTTCCCAAAAGAAGGAAGAAGTGTAGTAATTATATTATAGTAGTAACTTTATATATTCTGATTTTTGGTGTTTCTTTTTCTTCAATGGAACTATTGGATTGTGATCAGAAAAAGTAATGATTTTTGTTATGCTTAACCTTTATATTAACACTTGTTTACTCTGAGAATTATTTGATAAAACACAGAAGGAATTAATCTACCTTGAGCTACCTAACAAGCTTCAAATTCATGAGAGTTCTTCACATCAATGTTTTCAGAGTATGGAATTCAAATGCTAATATAATATGTACGACTTTTAATGCAGAAAAATTATGTTATGAAAAGTGATGCCATCGCCTAATTGATTTATTTAGTTTTGCAGGGCCCATTCCAAATGGGTCAGGCTTGCAGTATTGAAGCTGACTTTGAGAAAGTTTGGAGACATTAGGAAACTGACCTACATTTTTGAACTGGGACTCCAGAAACTGGGCTGAAGGAAAAATCACGCTTTATTATCTTTTTCCTATGCGTGGAAATGTTGATATTTGGACACCGATTTAATCCTGTTCTAACAATTCATATATTAAATGTACACCTGAGTTAAGGGACTCTTTTATTTCTTCATCAGGGAGTTTTAGTCATCAGTGAAGTTCAGTATAATTTTATCTGTGTAAGAGCAGAGGAGGCTCAAGTGGCGTTTAGCCAGGCACATGTCTATAAAGAAGGTATTGTATATCGGAAAAATGGTTCCTTATGACTTTTAATTTTTTGTTGCTTTCTCAGTAATGGAGTTGAGTACTTTTGAAGTAAAACATTATTTTGCTTTTTAAAAAATCAGATTATTTTAGCACTGCAAAGTGCTACTGCTTTGACTGGTATCACAAGTCTCCAATAATGTTTTGTTTAAAGTTTGCCTCCAACTGTGTTAATGTGCTATAATTTTTCAGAAAACAGGTCCCAATCCAGATAATTTGGCTCTTTCACTATTAACTGTTCATCACAGAAGACTCAAATTGTCTGGCTTTGAGTCTGATAATTTTACAGAAATTTCATTCTATTCTTATTTCGAAAAAAAAAATGTGGATAGTATTAGTAAAAGCATGACATTGGGATGCCTGTTGGTCATGTGGTTTGGTGTGTTGTTTTTTTAACTATTGTCATAACTCTACTTTTCCAAAGTGGAAAGATGGCCACTATAACACAAAAAAGTGTTTATGAAAAAAGAGGAGGTTACTCTTAGTAACTCCAGTTTTTCTCTTGCTGATCTAGGTTGTTCTCTCCTCTTTAAATTTCTCCATGCTTTCACATTCCTCTGTTAAGTTCCAACAGCTCTTATTTTGGTGAGCTCTCTGCATAAAAGCATAGCCTTTGCTCTGTTTTTCTTATATATGAGAACCTGTAGTGATCAAAAAGGAGATTCATACTTAGGATTTTTGGCACTGACTGACACTAGTATTTTCTTGTAATTTTACATGTTGACTTAGTCAGGATTTACAAGTTTCCTATGAGCATGTTCAAGTTCCATTTGAAGAATGAGGAAAGTGGGTGTAGAAATAATCCAGGACACAGAAATGAAGGCACGACCTGGTCAGCTGATTCCAAAGACAATGCAAAGCCTTTTTTTAGATGGGGTCTTCTTGGACCACTTTTATGTACTCTTTAGACTGTTTGCAGTATGTTCAATCACAGTGCTTTCTAGGAAAACCTCTTTCACGAAACTTTGATTTTTAGTTTGTAACAAGTGTAGTTTTGTGTTACAAAAATTTACTGGTTTGGGGATACAGTTTATTAGTAATTAGTTTTTAGTAATATTAGTTTTCAGGAACACTTGGGATTATTACTTTTTTCTTCTGATTTTGAAAAGAAGCTTGACAAGGCATGAAGAGAGCATCTTAATTCTTTGTCATGGTGGCAGCAGATTTGGTGGCCTAGCTCTTTAGTCAACTTGCAAATTTATTTGAAACATACTTACCTGGGGAAAAGAGCTACACGGTTCTGCTACAATCAACTTTCTACTGTNTACACGGTTCTGCTACAATCAACTTTCTACTGTGAATTCCCTATATTAGAATAGAAGTTTTACTTGTGGGTAGCAGTGGCATTACATACTTCCCCTCTCAGTGTATGTTCGAGGCATAACTTGCCATGAAAGTGCTACTGAGAAAACAAAAGCCCTCTTCTATTACTTTTTGGCCTACTTGCCAAAAAAAAAAACCAACCCCAGGACAACCAAACCAGACAATAAAAACTAACAACACTTAGTGTAATCTTGTGAAAGTAAAATCAAGCTATTCAACTGAAGTAATTAGAATATTTTTGTTGCTTAACTTTTTTGATTTTCTTTTTTCAAAAGTTTTTTTTCTGTATAATCTTGTGGTTAGCTGTACAAGCAGTTTCCTCATGTAATGTCATTATATGGACTGAACCACAGCTTAAGCTTGGCAGACAATTGCCATTCAGTGCATGTGATGTGAAAAGAGTGGCTTTGGATAAAAACACTTAGTGAGGCATTTTAAAAATTCACTTTTTTTCATTTTGTTTACTTGTTTCTCGTGAAAAAGGAGACTTTCTTTTGGAAATACAAATGTGAAAGTATGCTAATGAGTAGAAAATTCCTTCATATACTCTAAAAGAGGTTACAGTACCAAGAAGAACCAAGGTTCTGATTTCAGGCTTTGTCAGCATAAGGATGCTGTTCAGAACAAATTCTGCCTCTGTTCATAGCTAAAACATTTATTTCACAAGTCTCATTATAAAGCTTTTTAGACTGGCAAAACAAATTAATAATTCAATAGGATGTCTGTTAGTAAATAATTTAAATACCTGATTTTAAGATAATTAATTTTAAATCATTAGTTATGTATGTAATACATAAATGTAATGTAATACTGAAGAACAGTTCTCCAGTAGAAAATTATGTGTGGCAAGACTACGAAGAGAAAAAATTGACAGTCTTCAGTATGTGAAGCACATATTCTACATTACTGTTGTTAGTTCTTTTAACTATATGTATAACCTTAAATGCTTTTAGTATTTAAGATGAGGCATGGACATAAGTTTGGCCACTGAAGGATGTAAAGACTAGAAGGGACTAGACTGTAGTTTAAAGTTTAGAAATATGTACAGTGTGACCAGTTCCTAATAAGTAGTCATTTGGGTAATGATTTAAGGTAAGTTTTTTATTTTACATCTTCTTTATAGTTAGAAAACTTTCCTCTTTAGAGTCACTTAGAAAATATAAAAGTTCATCCCATACTTAAAAAGAAGCTCAGCTGTGAACTTTTAGTAGTGCTTATGCTTCTGGAAGAGTACATGTGATGACATTTGCAGACTTTAGGGTTTCTTTGGTGTATACAGACCTTTTGATTTTCTTATGGTATGACATAGACTTAACTGTAGATACAAGTTTCCCAAATCTGCTGTAGAAACCTATATAGAAAACCTAAATAGCAAATAATTGATTCATAAGAAAGAGTGTAATAAATGGAGGTAGCATAAAGTAATCTTTTGCTTGGAAGAGACTGTCAGCTTCTGCTGGTCAGCAGTTTGGTGTGTTCCATATCTAGATCTCTGTGTGATCATAGTGTTTAATGAAGGCTTTACTACCTTCTATAATCCTCATTTTTAACATTTGATCTTCAGATTATGTTGTGACAATGAATTCCACAAAACTGTTAAGCATCTCTAAAAATCTGTTCCTTGCATTTGAAAATGGTCAATAATTTTATTAAATGACCTCTGGTTTGTGATCCTCAATTTTAGTTTCATACCCTCTGATTTTATGGACCTATACTCTAGCCGCTCTGTGTGCATCTCTTTCATAATGAAAAATACTTCCTTTAAAAAAAAGTCACAATATAATCTTTGAACATCCATGTTGTTATGCCCTCTGTCTCTTCTAGTTCTTCTGTATCTCTGTAATGGAGTAAAACAAACAACCAGAATTTGAGCGACCAGGGAGCTATGTGTTTTTAGAAAGTCGTATTATGTTGATCCTTGGTTTGCTATCTAAACCTTTTCCAATTAAACCCCCTCCCACTCTGTCCCATTGCTAAAACTGATTTTTCTCTGCTGTTGGACGTCAAGGTGGTATTTTCAGATAACTGTCCTTGATGAGTCTAAAATGTCATCCTTATGGGCGGTATAGAGCCCATCTCTGTTTATATATGACTGGGGTTTTGTGTGTATTTTTTAATGCATTACTTTACATTTATAGGCAGTGGATTTCATCTGTAATTCGACTTTCTACACTTGCAGTTGTGAGAGCCTTCTGCAACTTTTTGAACAGCTACTTTTTCTTATCTGTGGAAGTGCATATATAAACATAGCTATCTAGAGATAGATTATACTTATATTTTAGATATCATAGATCCATATTATATATTTATGCTTATGACACGTTGTAATGACTGAATATATTTCCTTTATAGATGTGATACATCCTCTCATTCCTGCTTCTATTATCTTCTTTCTACTACCACTAAACACATATGCAGTGGGTATTCATTATTAGTCTATTTATGTTACATGAATGAAATACCATTTTACAGAGAAATGTGTGTATATGCACATACATGTGTGAATTCACATACTCCCAATTTGGGTTTAGCATCAATATAAAAGCACAGACATGTTTAATCTTAGCCTTACTGGTAATTTTCTTATAGCTTGCTTAATCCTTACACTGCCAGTTTTGTAAAATTGTCAAAGAATTTCTGATCTAATTTTGTAGCCATTCTTCCTTCTGTTAAAATTATATCAGTGTTGTATGAGAGCTCATTCTGGAGCCACCGAATCTGAGACTTGTAAAGAAATGCTTAAAAATAGCAGCTGGCATCAAAACAAATTTTTAATAATCCCATATCCACCTGAAAAAATCTTCAGTGGAGATTCACCTGGAGACAGGAATTTTTTTTGGAGGGGAGCCCAGAATATATTTATTTTTATGAAGTTTAAACTTTGTAGAGCTCTGGCTCTGTAGTTTTAACTTCTTCACTGGGGTAGAGCAATTGTGATTTATAAATAGTTCACTGCAATTTTGCAAGTTTTTGGAAATAGCTGTCTGTTAGAGGAATTCCACAACTGGAAAATATAATTGAAGCCCAGTCCACACAGCTCTGTAAAATTTGTGCCCTCTCAATCGCAACTGTCTCTCATTTTTCTCTGTACAATTGCTATTGTATCTTGAGAAGATTTAGTCAAAGGAGTACCAGATGTGTTCATACCTTCTTAAAGCAGTACCCTGTGGTACAGGAACTGCATATGGACGAGCAATATCTGTATGTGTGCATTCGTCGCAGGTGCCAACACGGCCATCCAAGCACGTTGTTAAGCATGGGGTTTGGTGAAGGCATGGAGATGTTCTGTGGGATTTGAATCCTCACCTGGAGTAGAGGAATGTTTCTCTATCCTGTGCACTCTGCTCTGACGTAGCAAAGCAGCAGGGACTTGCTGGCAAGTGAGTACAGTCCGTGGGCTTGTGGTGAAGGGAATGGTTAGACCCAGGTCTCGAAATTGTTCATGTGCTATGAAGTGTTATGATTTGAAGTATTTTGTTTTAGAGAGCTGGCTTGTTGTCTGTATGCAATACTAATACTGCTTTATGTCACACCTAGAGCCTGTCACATATTCAGAGGGCTGTATTGATGTTCCATATCACTATTTCTTGGTAGTCGTGTGGTATGTTGTTTGGTTTCATGGTAGTTGTTTGGATGTCCTTCCACACTATGAATTTACAAGCACTTTTAAAATATAGCTCTTAGTCTGTGGTGGGTAAAGACATTCTTGTTTGTTGTTTTCCTTGCAGTTAAGTGCAACAAAAAGCTTCTGTTTGTTAAGTAAACTTCAATAAAGAGTTCAGCTATGTCTGAACAATAGTATTAAGGAATATCAGATTCTCCAAACAAACCAGAAAGGATTAAACCAATCTTTTTCCAGCTGAGAAGTTATGTTAGCAGAATAAATAAAATTGAAGGAGAACAATGGCCTCCTTACTTAAATAAACCAAGTTCTTAAAAATGTGTTTGAAATCTGGATGTCACTTTTGTAATGTAATTAGATCTGGAAAGAGATTGAGTCAATATCACCTAGTCAACCCTGCATTGCAGTGCTTCCAGGAGGAAGCTGCTGCAGATGAGAAGTAGGGTTTGGATGGATTTCTTTTGTTGTTTTGGTTTTAATTTTATTTATTTTGAGTTTCGTGGGTTTGTTTATTTGTTTTTTCTTTTCTTTAAAGAGGTGCTGCTTAAATACCCAGTATTAATTTGCTGTAACCTCCTGCGTGATATTAATTAAAATTAATATTGAATCAGGGTACATCTGCATTTCATTTTAAAAAGAATGAAAAAAAACATTGCTTAGGCTTGAATAATTATACTTTCTTTTCAATCTGATTTTCTTTTCAATCTAATTTTTTTTCTTATTAGGAGAAAAACCAAATGTCTGCCTATGTTCTAAAATGGTCCCATTTACTGGATCCGAGTGCTTTTATCTGAGTTCTCATTCAAACGGTGATGGCAAGACTTAGTCTGAACATTTTTGTTAACAGTAGGAATACATGTAGGAATTGTCTTGATTTAATTTCAGCTATCAGCTATGAAGACTTGTGCTTCTTGATTTGTTGTCTGTTAATTGGCTTTTGCCTGAGCAGCACAAGATGAAAAACTCTTCTTGTAGCCAAAGTCAAAAGCCTGAGAGGGCTGAGGCTAGTGCCATTTTTTACCAATGGCCTTAGAAGAGCCAGAATAAGCTGGAAATGTTGCCTGTCTTCTTCAATGAAGCCATTTTTCTCCGTAGCTCCTCATCTGAATGCAAAATTTCTTGGAAAAGTAGGCAAATTCATGTGAACTTTTGTTCCTCTGCTTGTCCAGGAGTCTGATTTATGTGACAATACATTTGTTTGTTGGTGTTAGAAAGAATCAAAATAATTAAGAAGGAGAAATGAAAGACTCTGAGTGTTTGTCATGTGAGAGATAATTAAAAAATAAACCCACGATTAATAATTTAGTATTTATTAAATTATACTGAACTGGGTCTGTAAGAAGAGGAAGGGTCTAGCATTTCAATTTTACATATAAAAAGAAAAAAGGAATTATTTTCTTTTATGGATGGGCATTTTTCTGCAAAAGGTTGTTTTCCTGCATTATATATCATATCCACTGAAAGAGACTTACTTTTCTGTGTACTGTTTCTTTTAGCCTTATAAAATGAACACCCTACTTGATGATATAATGTGGCATAACCTTGTGGTCCATTCTGCATGAAATTAACATCTACCTCCACTTTAAGCCAACCAGAAGTTGTACAAGAAGTGCTGAGCACTTGTTAAACTCTAGATGAGGCCTGAACTACTTTCCATCAGTAAATTGTTCTTGCTACAGGTTTCCCTCTGGCTTTAATACCAAACAGGATTAAAACCTGCTAAAATTGAATCCTATTTTAGCATTTTATTACCTCATATGATTAACTGACTTCAAGTTAAGTGTTCTGTGACAAATTTGCCAAATTTGTCCTTGCCTGATATCTTGCAGAGGCCAATGTTATGCCACTGCTCCCTCTTCAGTGCCTTGCTGTGGAAAAGTTTCACTTTATTGTTTGCTCTAGATCTTAACCTCTTGATCTTGGAGTTTTTGTTGTCCTGTTGCTTGTGGCACTTCTTGGAGTTTCTGGAGCAGCACGTTACCTGTGAGCCTTGTGTTGGAAAGTGCTGATCTACTCCAGTGCCAACTCCCCTGTTGATGCAGAGCAGAGCTGGGACAGGGAGCCTTGCTGCAGTGGCTTCAAGAGGCCAAGCTGTAGACCTGTTAAGGCTCAGGGTCACCTGAGCAATGCAGAAATATCTGACAGCTTTCACACCAGCTGTCATTCACAGGTGCTTGAGGAAACCCATGAGAGAGATCTGTGTGTTGTGCACCCAAAGATGAAAAGTAGTGGCGCATGGTCTGGCCATGTTGTCCTCCCTGCAGCTGCCTGAGCTGGGGGCCAGGACCCTTCAGGACTGCCTGTGCCTCTGTGGCTGGCAGAGATCTCACTGCCAGTTAATTGACATCCCATATCCCCCCAAGGCTGTGGCTGGCAGAGATCTCACTGCCAGTTAATTGACATCCCATACCCCCCAAGGCTGTGGCTGGCTCCCTCATCGCCTTGATGCCTGCAACCCACAGCATGTCTCCCTGCAGTACCGCACTGCTCGTGACTTGTCGTGTTGGTCTGCTGGCATGGACCATGTCCCTCTGGGGGTCCTATCAGCTGTGCTGTCCTCAGGATTGTTTTTCAAGATATGGTTATCAGTTTAATTTGCTTAAAATTTGCCATGAGGAGAAATAGGCCATGAGGTCTCTCTTCTTGGAAGGAATTTCCACTGGGCAAAATCCGTCACTGAGCATTAGCTGCACATTGTCATGCTGTGCTGCTAAAAAAAAAAAAGAAGAGCAAATGAAACTAAAATACTTTCTCTCTCTGTTAAAATTTCACTCTGTTATTCTGTATATTATATGTGCTATTAGGAAGGCAGAATCCTTTAGGAGTCATCCTGTTCTGATCCATGCTTTAAACCCTGAAATCTTAGATCTGACACTTTTGTCTCTGCTGTAGATAGCTTTGTTGCATGAAAGCATGAATTTCAATGGGGAGTAAGAAGAAAATTAATTTTTAGCATTTGATGAGCCTTTCCCACAAAGTGGAAAGCCACAGAGTAGGTGGATTTAGTGCACTAGGGCAAACTCGCTGACCCTTGTAGACTTTCAGACTGCTGCTGAGCCCTTGAAGTCATCTTTAATGATATGATCAGTCTTATTGCTTGGTGGTGGTAATGCAAATTTAGAGACTAAAAAGACATACATTTATAAGATCTAGATACACTGGATCTGATACTTTTGACTAGATTTGGCATGAGATAGAGTTTGTGTACTTGGATTTTCTAGAGGCAATATTTTCCCCCTGTGCTTTCAAAACATTCTAAGTGCTGACAAGAGCTAATTAGTCCTTAGTTTTCCACTGGAATCTCTTAAATTAGTTGTTCTTCAATCAGTTCGTAACAAAGAGATTCTGTATTAGTTCTAAAGGGAACATATCTAAAGGATAGATTATGTCTAAAGGGTAGATTAGAACTTGTCACTTCTATACTTTAGTATTTAATATTCAATGTAAATTTAATAATTAAGTTTTTTTTTAACGTTTTGTTTTTATAAAGAGTAACATAAATAACCAGTTATTGGTGTTTGATAGAAGGAAGATCAGGAGAGAGTGGACCTGTAAGGCTAGGGAATTTTTGTTGTTTTTTGTTGTCAAATCCATGATAAAATGGAAGCTACAGAGCTCAGGCAGAGCAGGTTAAGATGCCGCCTGATCAAACCCTATCACTCTACAATAAAGCACCTTCATCATTGGCAAATATTATAAATTGTTAATAATGATTACTTTGTGTTCGCTTCTGGGTTCTGTAAGATTGAGAATAGCAAAAACTCAAGAACAAAAGGGTCTGTTGCTCTGTCTTAAAATTAAAGAAAACCAGCACCCAAACCCCCCTATGCAGCCGTACTGTTTTAGCCATTCCATGTCTGGAATTCCAAGTTCTGTTTTATATTTGTTAACATTTTTTTCAGTTAAAACCCCATATATTATTAAAATCAGTCTTAAAAACATTTCATTTGGGATATTGCCATTTATTATATAATTGCATGTATTGTTGACCTTTCTATGGAATTTGCAGAGTTAGTGTCACTCTGGGTATAAATTTGTGGGTTATTCTTTGGTTGGCTGATTTTGTTTTGAAAGTACCATTATCTTTCTCTTTTAGCATTGTGTTACTTCGTAACTTTCTGGACCTTTCCTTTGCTAAGGCAACATTCAAAGCTAGGGGAGCTCTATCAGCATTTTTAATATTTTGGGATGCATGATTTCTGTTTCTGAAGACTTAAAAATATTTTATCAAATAGTCATTATTTAATAATCTATTTTTAAAAAGAGATAATATAATTGTCACTGTAAAACACTGATGCTTCATTTTTCTTCCTTATGATACAAAAGAAATATATTATGAATGCTTCTGCCTTCTGTGTCCTGACATAAGATCAAAAGATAGAAGTTTTTTTTTTTTTAAGTTTAGTTGTGGGATTGTTGTTGTTTGGCTTTTTTTTTTGTTTTGTTTTTATATCTAATTAAGAATGACCTAGTAGATTTGTGTGTTTGTTTAATTGTAAATTGAGCTATGACTTAATTTACATTTTTCTCAAACCTAACTGTGTTGGTAAATTGGATTCTGGTAGAAACTGAAATATGCAGAGAGTAATGTTGAAGTGTTTTAAGATCTGCTCCATGAATTCCCTTTGATTTGATTACAGCAGACAGCTCTTGGCCCTGAAATCAACACAGCTACAGAAGGGATTTTGGTTACTGAGAAATGTTGTAGCAATACAAATGTTTCATTTAAAAATTAGATTAGCTCACCTTCGTTAAGAGGGGAATGTCTTTAAAACATACCTTTCATTTTAACAGGGGTGATATATATTCCAGTCAAGATTCTGTGGATATTTTTATTACAGTAGTTACACATTTGGGAATATTTAGAGATTATTGGAAATATTTAAATTATTTTACTATTTTCTTTTTATGTCTCTTTTTATTTAATGCTTATAAGTAAGCATTACAATATTTTAACTTCTTAATTAAGAAGAATTAACTTTCTTAATTAAAATACATATTCCATGATTTCAAGTACTCTATTATGAACTTCTAAGTAAGTTGTTTTCCTGCTGATGTTTCATTACTCTATTAGATATTCCTAATCTCTGTCATTCTCAGGTAGGATGGTACCATCTTTTTACTAGGAAAACTAACCATGGATACTATAATTGAACAGTGATACAATTAGTGCAAGCCCAGTCTAATTATAGAGAACACATATATTTTATGGTTTTCTTTCCTAAGCTGAATCATAGTAAGGAAAAACAGCTGGGAAATAAGTCCAATAACTTGGTCAGAAACAACACGTGCCATAGGATTAACTCAGTGTTATTACACTATGCTCTAACAAACTAAGGTGCATGGATTTGATCCCTGTATGGGACATTCACTTAAGAATTGGACTCAATCTTTGTGGGTTCCTTCTAATTCAGATTATTCTGTGATATCTCATCAAGAGTAAATTTTATGAAATCTCTCATTTGGGACAAGTAATATCAACATATTTAAAAATTTTAATATAACAAGTTGAAAATAAATATTTGGGCATCACAACATTTGGAGAGATATTGTCATTACCTGTGGGATTATGGGGTGGTTTGAAAAGATTTATTCCTATAAGTAAAGCAGATTTGAGTTGGTTGTGTTGGTCCATAACAGGTTTTAATTTACAAGGAAGCCAAAGTGTATTATATTCTTTTGTCTCTGATCTCATCAGATGATGCTTTCCTTTTCTGGATGTCAGTCACTTGTCCTCTGTTTTTTAGCAGCTTTTCTCACTCATCTGTTGTAAATGGTATTCTGCTTATGTTTCTCTGTTGGTAAAGAAGCTTTGTGGACCTGGGTAGGTTAACTACATATCCTAGGTTCTTCAGCTCCTCAGTAGCTTAAGCTGCCAGAATCTCTGTGAGACTCCTTTTTCATGTATGTGTTGGTGTGCCAGGGTCAGAAGACAAGCAGCTGGCAAAGGTTCAAGCATGCCACTGTGGGAGCTTTTACCACATGGGTGATATTTGTCTCTCAATTGATATGAAACTGCTGTGTAAACTTTGCCAAGAATCATTAATAATTATCACTTTCTTCAGCAATTAGAGGGCAATTTACAGTTTACAAAATAATCATGGGTACTGCAGTAAAAGTGGACAATCTGCTGCTTTCTTCCTTGGCAGAGTTTGGAGAATAAGCAAAAAGTCACAAATATTGCCTGGTTGGTTCATTACGAAGTCATTAATGGTAGTAAGTGGTAAAGAAGTAAGCTTTGTAAGTAAAGGAAACCTGATAGGACAAAAATTAAAAAAGTGAAGTGCCAGTAGGATTTGGTAAAGGAATATCCAACACTGTTCATGTTCAAGAGTTTTGGGTGGGTATTGTGAACAGAAATTTTAAAATGTGTCCATGGACTATTTTGCACTGCTGTGTGGACAACCTCCTAGCTGCACACTGGAAAATCTTTGCATTTGTAGTAGCTAACTTGTAGTTAACATCAACTCAGCAATAAATACATCATTGCCTTTCATCCCTGCTGTGACTAATTTCTGTGGTTTTTTGTTTCAAAGGTGCTACTCGCTGGAGAGAAAATGAGTTTTCTCACAAAATCATGAAACAGAGTAAGCTTTTCATGAAGCAGTACCTATCAAAATGTTTCACCCCAAACTTGCCAAGTCTGAGATGTGACACTGTGTGTCTGCTGGTAAGCTCTTTCAGAGCAGAGGGAGGGGACATTGTGAGTGGCTGTCAAGAAGAGATGTTGGCATGGGTGAGGATGAGCTGGTGTGTGTGGTCCTTGCTCATGACGTGGTGCCACTGCTGGGAGTCATGCAGGAGGCAGTTTGTCCAGAAGTGACATCTCTTATATTCATACAAGTTGGCTTTCAGCTTATTTCCTGCTGAGATGCTTCTGGATCCCTGGTGAAACCACTTGAGGAGTTTTAGGCTTTTTTGCTTTGAAAACAAAAGCCCTTTCTCTCCTACCTATAAGTGGCAAGTTGGTGTTGAGGAAGAGCCTTCAAAAGCCTGGTTTTTTGCATCAGCTGTCAGAAAATATGAGGCTTCTTCCCTTAACAAATGGTAACAAAACAGATAAAAGCCCTCATGTGGTATTTGATAATCATCTTTGAAATGGAGCCCTATTAACAGTTGACTGTATGTTGAATTGTCTTAAATATAGTCCTGGAAGTTACAAAAATAAGTTCTACCAGTTTATCTGGAAGGAACATGAAGGCCGGTAAGAACCTGTGAGCAATCTGTTATAACAAATGAGTGTCAGGAGATGTGGGTTTGATTCTTTGCTATCATAGAACATTTTAAGACAAGTATTGTAATTTGATCATAAAAGGAGTAAGTTGAAAGATGTATCAGAAATCACAATCAATTGTGGGTATTATTTGTGTTTGGCTGACAATATGCTAGAGAGAGTATGTTATGATACATCATTGTCATTCAAAGGCTTTATTTTTAGTCTCACTTTCATAGCTGGTTTCATTAGCTCCAGCACTATAAATTATTCATACACCATAAACCATTTAAGTTGTACATGTTCATTCCTGAAGTATAAACTGGAGTACAAAAATCACTTTACCATTTTACTTGTATCGGTTTGTCCTTAGACCAAATTCTGCTTGCCTTGACTCTCAAGTTGTCTCCTAAGTAACTAGCAACACAAAATGATACCTTTTTAGTGACTGAGAGACTATCATTATTGGTTTAACTGAGATTTTATTATTTAATCCTTTATTATGTTCAATTTCTTCCCTTTTGTTACTTTAAACAAAGATGTAACAATCTGGATTGATGTTAAATCTTACAGGAATTTTCATAGTTAATATTGTTCACCAAAAAGTTGAAAGAATATTGTAACTGAAGGCTTTGTAATAAAACCTAAAGCAAACCAAAACTGATTTTCTAGTACTTAAAACCTCAATAAAATGGGTCCTCATACATTTTGAATTCACAGGTTGTGACCAGGATATTGAGCCCATTTTTTTCAGACTCACAAGTGAACTGCAAAAATGCACATCATCAACAAGAACACTATTCTTACTTCAGAAATGATACTGTAGCCTGTTTTCTGGATCTTAATGCTTTCCACAAGAGACTCAGAATTTTTATTTTAAATTTTTTTAATACATAACCTTATCCAGGAAAATTTTTTCAAAGACTTCCAAAGAGGGATTTTTCTAAATCCTCCTCTATCTCTGTCAGCCAGTAAACCATACTGTGGTTTCCCTGAAGATCACAAAGAATAAAAAAAAAAAAGGCATTTTAAGTTTTTCCATCTTATGATATTCTACAAAAGAATATTTGGTTTACTGCGGTATGTGCTCACTCCTGGCTGTGGTTGGAATTCAACTAGGCAAAATTTTAAAGGAAGGATCCTCTTCTATGAGTTCTTGTGTGAAATTGGTGCATTTTGATGTATTGTCACTCAGAAACAAAATGATTTTGCACACCTCATTTATTGCTAAAATTGGGAAGTACAAGTTATGTTTTAGTGTTTGTCAATACAGTTTTACAGAAATTCCAGTTATTGTCTGTGGAGAACTCTTCTTGCATAATAAATTAATTTTGAGACTGTCATTCAACTACCATAAAATATTTAATTTGAATCTTTAAAAATGGGCCACTGCAAATGAATTTAATTAGGACATGCTGTCCCAGAAAAGCTCCTGCTTGACTTTGAAGATCTGGAACAAAAGTAGTCAGTAGACAACAGCCAGCTGTAGGAGAGAAGAGGCAGCAGGTTTTTTGGTTGTGTTTTGGTATTTTTTTGCTGGTTTTTTTTTTTTACTTTAAATCACCATCTTTACTTTTTTTCTTTGTATACGTTTGCATATCAGTTCAAAGTATGGCACAGTTCAGCATAAATAAATCTTTGTTAAAGTGATGGAAAATGGGACAACTGTTGAATGTAGTAATAGCGGCACAGAACTAACAAGCATTAGTCATGTGGCACGTTAAGTTTTGAATATTTAGCAGTCCTCCCTTTCCTACGCCTGTTCTAATTTCTAATAACATGTAATTGAAGGAAAATTATCAGAGCGCAAAAAAGCTCTTCTCAATTGTATTTAATAAAAAAAAGTAACGTTTCTTCTCTAGTGCCTTACATGTTAGTGTAGGTGTAAACTTTTCAATACGATTTAACTATAAGGAGTGGGTTTTATTCATGCTTGTTTTACAAGACAATAGGATGACATTGCAACTTCCATTATGTGTAGATCCCCAGAGTTTATCAAAATCCACTCTCCAAATACTCTCCATACTGTAGTCATTAAGGATTTTCTTGGAGTGAAGGAATAATTTCTGCATTCGCTCTTTTAATGTGTAGTGTCACTGCAGTCACCTGATAAGATTGTAAGGCTAATGACTGACTTTTAGGAGAAACAGATTGCCACATCTACCTCTGAGCTGCCTGTCAGCCCTGTCTGATTCCCAAGTCAGTGTGAATTGAGAAATAACAGCTTGATTTTTGTGTTTTGTGTTTCGTAGGTTGTGTCTGGTTGCCTTTTTCTTTTTTTCTTATGGACCTCTCATGTTCTTGTATCTCTGAAATTTTCTAGTAGTTAAATAACCTTGTTCTAACTCATCCCAGAGACTAAAAACATGGCTTGTATTTGTGATTGTATGCTCAGAAAAAATAGTTGGAAGGTAAGAGATCTATGATGGAAAAAATCAGGAGTTGAGTAGGTGTAAAAGTGAAGAGAGGAAAGAAATAGAAGTAGACTATCTAGATGCAGCCTATTCACAGTGTCCTCTTGAATGCTTACCAGGAAAACCAGAATGTCAATTTTGATCTGAAAGTTGAGAGGAGTAGGACTTGTGCATAATATCTGTGGAGTGATACCACTTCCAGCATCTGCAGAGAAGGTGGCAGGCACTGAGTGATGGGGCACTGAAGGAGAAATGACATGGTGACAAAATTTGTAAGGTGTGGTAAACTTGCTTTGAGGTTTGTGGAGGATGTCTGTGCTATTTTCCCTATGAGCTTCTGACAGCACAGCATAGTGAAGACATGTAGGGATGTGGCGCAGGTTGCATAGAAACTCACATATCTTTGCCTGGACTTGTGCTCACATATTCTATATGTCTTACCACTTATCTGGCATAGCAGGTCTAAAATAGATCACCAATAGGAAAATTACCCACTTATTCTAATCACTGAGATGTTTTGGAAACCCAAAATTTTTAGTGGGGAAGGGAGGTTAATTTGTAAGTGCTAACTGAAAGATTAGTTAATAAAGCAGATTTCTCGAAATCAACATTTCACACTCTGCATTTTACATCCCATCCTGGAAGGTAAAGCCTTGCTGTGGTGGGGTAAATCTCTGATGTCTCAAGGAGAGAGACAATATCCTTTCTTTTCTTGTGAGCTGAAGTGGAAGTAAGGATGGAGATGCTGCGTGGGGCAAGATGATAAATCTAGAGAGTGGAACTTGCTGCTTCTCCTGCTAGCATGGGGCCACTGTGAGGGACTCTCATTCTCTGAGGAAATGCTTCTCCTGTAGTAAAAGCTATGTGAGCTGAAGATAGACTGAATGATCAGTGGCTTCCTCTTTTCAATGTCTCTTAACTAGATAAGGCAACAAAGCTTTGGTGGTTGTATTGTTGGAGGTGAAAACAAAATACCATGTCTTGATGATCTGCTTGTTTCCAAACAGGGTTTTCTACCTTCATAGGCAGTGTTCAGAGCAGTAGTGTAAAACCGAGCTAGTTTTAATTTCCTTCAGTATCCTGTCAAACAGGATTCAAAAGATTGTGTGTCATATACCAGCCAGCTTTCCTCAAAAGTGATGCTGCTTTTCAGTGCTAGTGGGAAGTTACTTTATGAACTGAGCTTCTTAAATTAATCACACAAAAATCAGAGTAAGCCTCAAGGGGCTCTTCTTAAGGAGACATTCCACGTGTCCATACAGATAGATTATTTTAGCCTTTTAATACAATAAAGTGCTTACGTTCAGTTAAAATCATCTAATTAGATTCCTGCTTAGTCTCTTTTTCTCCATTAAAAAGGTAATAGTGTGTCTTGACTTTTATTTTATTATAGTCTGGCCTGCTTCATAGCATTTAGCTTAATTTCATTAGAAATAGAGAGGTCTTTAACTTGGATAGAAGAAAAGCTTGTTTTCTTACTTGTGTTAATAAGGTAGTAATATTTCACTGAATAGGCCTAATATTGTGAGGATGAGATCAAGGCTCAACATGAGTTATCATGTTATAACTCAAGACCTAATGTGTATAGCTTTTACACAAAGATTGATGCTGCGTGTGTGTGATTGATGTGTCAGAAGACTGGAGGAAGTTTGAAAAGGCAAATGCATGTAGCAGACCTTTGGCAGAGGCAGCTCTTACAGATCAGTCCATGCTGCCGTTGGCTTCAATTTTAATGAATGTGCATTTGTTGTAGCCTGACAGTCAGTATGAAGTGAGGAAGCTGTGCAGGACCCTACCTGACTTGGGCAGCCAGCGCTACTCATAGGGTCCACAGCTATCTATTTGTTCTTTAAATAACACCTTTTGTGTCATTCACATTCCTTATGACTTTAAAATTACTAAAAACATGTTCCAACATGTGTGTCACTCAGTAGGATTTGATCCTATTGTGGCTGTACACGTGAGGTAGTTCTTGGAAAAAATCTTAGACACTGAGTCTTTCTTGGATTTCTGCCACAGGGACTCCTAACGGTGACCTAAATCAGTGTTGCATAAGAATTATTGTGTGATAAATTAGTTTATTAATTTTTATAGTTGCATAAAACAGGTTTTTTTTTTCCTCAGTCTGTCCAACTTCTTCATGGCAGACAGAAATGCCGAGCTTTTGAACATTCCAATATAATATCCTTTTTAAAAGGATTGGTGTGTCGTGTTGAAATTTTTGTATAGTTTCTTTACTAGGCTATCAAACACAAGACTGATGTGAAAACAGTAGTAGTTGAGTAGTTCGATTTAGAAAACTAAACTTCCAAATTGTATAGTGCATAAAATCAGAAGATTCTTAACTACTTCACTTGTTAGTCAGAAAGTATTGAATAACATGGTATGGATACTAAAAGTTTTCGAGACTTTTTTTGGCTGTCATTATTAAACTAAGACTAGAGTTGATTTGTTTTCTCAAGCCTTTTTGTTCAATAGTTTGAAGCCAACAAGAATAACTTGATTATGAAGTACATGTATTTGTCTTTCATGTTAATACATAGTAGCATTATTGATGAATGTACTGTACAAATATCATACACAAAATTTGGTTATGTTTTCCACTCACAGCCTGTGTCCAACTCCTATGTTTAAGTTGCTATAGATCAAATTATCCCTTGAAATTCATGTTAGTCCTCTCCTGAGTTTCAGCTATGGCATCTTTTGTCAGTGTTTTGATTACTCATCTCGTTGAGCACTGTTGTGAAGCTGTTTGCATTGATCTAGATTTTGACTGCAGTGCATGCCCTGAACTTAATCTATGTTGTGTTTATAGATCAGAGGCAAGAGCAATTTTTTTTTCATGTTTATTAACATGTTTCAGAAGAACAAGTATTCTTTAACATTTCTATGGGTACCAGTTCTGAGTTACTGAGCTGGTAGTTTCTGTAAAACTCTGTAGATTAAATACAGAACTGGAGTGGTTACCAGAACCCAGGGCAGAAGTTTTTAACCATCTTGGTGATACTGACCAGTAGCAGCTGACACTGTACAGAGACCTGGGTTATGTCTTAGCATAGGCTCTCTCATTTTCCTGGCACCTGGATGAGTAATATCATCAAACAATAGAAATTATGTATATAAACAAGGCAAGTTGAAATTAAACTTTTCGAAAGAAACATTAGACACACAGAACAAGAGAGCAAGAGTGCTAGCTTGGTTTTTGATGAATTTAATGTTATAATTTTAAGTGCTGATTAAAGTTACCGACTGTAGAACATTATACTCAGAGTACACATTTGAACATTTGACCATTGGCTTAATGGTCATGCACTGTTCAGTACGTGTAGTTGGGTGTCTAGCAAGTTACCTAGTGACAGCAGATAAATACAGGATTTTCAAGCTGGCAAAATTCCTTATCTTAATGAGGAATATCATGGTCTCAAATCTTTTCTGAAGTGAAAGAAGAATGTTTTGATATGTTACAGAGCATTTCTTAATACACCAGTGTGATAGAATGTGTATAACACAACATGGTTTTTTAAGTCTGGAAGTAAAGGTCTTATCCTGGAAGCATATAAAGTGACTAAAACCAAAATACACAAGGAGAAACTGTTTTATGATCCATTGATTTTTATATAATCCTCCTTAGGATAAGAAGGTGAGTGCTTATGGATATTTGTGTGTGTGTATTTCCTAGCTAATTGTGATGTTAAATGGCTTACAAATTTTAATTCCTTATTCTATGTCTGGGCTTACTTTTAGAAAACTCATGTGGAGATTAAACTAATTGTGTGTATGACATCATGTTAATGCTAATTTGTGAGTTATTACTTTATAGTGTAGTGGTTTTTAGTCCAATTCAGATGTTTGATCATATGATAAATATGTGTCAGGGATGGACTGGTGTGTGCTGCATGTAGCTTGGGAATAACTTCATAAAGGCCACTCCTACTGGGAGAATTTGTTTCAACTCTTTAAATACAGCCAAGCCTTTCCAGCCTGAAAACTGCTTATTTGTTGGCCCTGCAGCTGTGTCTGTGCCTGTTACTTGTGACCTCAGGTGTTGTAGCATTGTGCTGGGGCTCAGTGCTTGGGTGCTGCAAGAGACTCCATGTAGGAGTGCTGAGCAAGGGCTGAGGCATCAGTGGCTGCCAAAAGCCATGTTTTCACCTCTGAGCTTTTCCCAGCTGTGACTGTCCTGGCAACCTTCCAAAAACATATAAAAATAGCAACATGGGCCTCAGCAGCTGCAGGTTCCTCTGTTTTCACCTTTCCTGACCTCAGCCATCTCTTCTCGGTTTTTGTCCTTTTTCCACTCCCTGGTGGCTTATCACCCCAAGGGTATTGCTCCCTGACCCCTCCATTGGAGAGTCAGACATCTATACAGATAAACACATTTCTGAATGGAAAATATTACAGCTATCTGTGTTACATTGTGTTCCCTTTCCTGGAAGTGTTTCAGGTAGCATAGTTACGTGCATGAAATATTAAGCCCTAAATAATATGAAGGAATTGAATTATGCAGTTAGCTTTGGTATTTATTCCTTGGTTAATTAAGATAGTGGGAGGATGGTGAAATTGGGTTAAGTGCAAAGAATGTATAGGACCACATGCCACTTGTACAGTAACTCAAAGCATTTTGTTACGCAGTTGTCATTAGTTGCCTGTTGGATGGTAAGAAGATTGATTTGGATTCTCATGTTTAGCAATCAATAAACTTGTCAATAATCTCACTGAATGGGTTAAAATAATGTATTTTGTGTAAAAAGAACTATGTACCTTTGTAATGGCAGTCATCTGTGAAAGAAAAAGTAAAAAATTTGGAATTTTTCATGGAACTTATGATATTGTGTAACTTTTTACTACTATTTTAAAAATTATTTTTAAATGCATATGACGCCTGTCTTCACTAATGATTCCACTTGAAAGTAAAGTAGTATAAGGATGCAGTCATGCTGTACGGTATTTCAAAATTGCCTCAAGTTTTCCAAGTAGCTCAAGACATTTTGACAAGACAGATCAACTGCATTTGCAGTTCCTATGACAAATACATGTCACATTTTGTATTACATTTTGTAATTACATAAGGTAGAATTTCTTTTTCCTCCTTTTTTATACTTTGTACAATTAGGAGATACCTATCCTTTAAGAGATAAATTTTACCCACAGATAACCATTCATTATCTTGTATTACCACTTAGCTATTTGTGATACCATGATGTGTGTCATGTTATGGGGTTATAGATTACAAGGATGACAAAAGTGAATAGAAATTATAATAATTCATATGAAATAAAAATTAGGTAAAATCCAAGCACTCTGTCCTGCCATTGAAACAAGTTATTTCATTTGAGGTTCAATTTCATCACAAAACTATTGAAGTCATATTACAGGCATATCCAAGTGCAGATTGATTAATAAATTTTGTTGTGGTCTTTGCCTAGAACGAACCTCAAATAATGGGGTGAGGTTTTTTCCCACAGTGATTTTGGGAACTATTCACATCACTTGCATCTCATATTTAATTTAGCTACTATGTTTGAAGTCAAGAACCTAATTTTTAATGGAGATGCTCTTGGCTGGAACCCTGGAGGAGATTTACTTAAGTTGTGTGTTTTAGCTAGACAGTATGAATACCCTTCATGAGCCAAACTGTGTGTCCTTGGTCATTCAGTCAATGTCAGTGCACTCAGCAGGATTGCATGGATACTGTAGAGATCAGAATTTGTTTAGTATGCTCTATTAGCATATATTCTTTCATTGACAATAATAGTCTAATATATTATTCACTCCTTTCGTGAAATCACAAGGATGTGTGTAATGAAAATGATCATTATGGTATTTTTTTCATGCATGATAAATTGTTTATAAAGTCCTTTGTGTACCCAACAAAGAATGCTCTTACTGGGAGAATTGGTTTTGTTGAATGTGTTAATTCTGAGGCCAGACTAAGACTGTATGCTCATACTAGTCAGTTAATTTTCCAAAGGAATTCCAGTAAAGTAAGTAATCTAGGCCAAAGATGTGAGCAATACTAGGTACCCACCATAATTGAAGAAAATTGCTGTGGGCGAAGTTTTCTAGGGTGAAATGGGACAATAAGCTTTTCTAAGCCTTCCCTAGGGGAGAAAAAAGAAGACTTTTGGTCTAAATTTACATTCTGAGAAAAAGAAAATTAATTTTAATCCTTCCCATTAAATCTAATGTTACTTTTCCAACACTTGGTTGTAACCTCTGTTCTTGGAACTAGCAGTCTGTTAAGAGACTGTAAGCACTGCACAGGCACTGGATATATACTAACAATTTGTCACCCAAATTTAAAATTTTTAATCTGAGTTTTTCAGAATTCTTTTTTACTAATATTTGAACTATGTGCTATGAACATATGAACTATATGGTCTTATATGCTCTTGTAGTGTTCCATATGCCCATTTAGGCAGTATTTCTTGTGGAAGATCCTAATGTAAAAATGTTTAACAAAATGTGACTGTTCTATACATAAGAATATTGTGAAAACTCAAGATGGGTGTTAAAACTACATGTACAGAAGCCTAATTTGAGTACCAGTTGTGTGAGAGATTTGTGCAGTGGTTTCTCTGCCTTCTGAGAAGTAATGTTCATGAAAATTTGTTGTTAGAACACTCACAATGCATATATAAATTCATATCAAAAGACATGTTAAAGCAAGTTATGTTGAAGGAAAGAATCTGCAGGAATGATTCCAGTGTCAAAAAGACCGATTTGGTATCAGGTTTATCTCTGTTTATAATTGTTGTGGAATGAAAGCCTCCATGGGTTTTGGGATCCTGGCCAACAATTCCATACAAGAGGACTGAACTATGACGCAAATAGTTTGGTAGTGTGTCTTCATTGTAGAGAACAGTAAAACAAGACCGTATTATTGCCTGAAATGGGTGATGGAACTTGAAGGCTTTGTGATCCTCAGGTCTTAATTCAGAGATGGTTTTGAAGAAATGGAATTTGTGGTTCTTGTTTAAAGCTCATTAAGTTCTTTTAATGGTTAATAGTGCGTTTTATTAACATCACTTAACAAAGTGATGTTTTGGGACATCCAAAACAGTTTTAATTTAATGTTTGTTTTGTAGATTTGTCCAAGGTATAAATGGCATCATCTTTCGACTTGGTGCATTTGTAGATGTCCCAAAATTGAAAAGCTGGAGCTAGAGCAACATCCATTCTTGCTTTCAAATTTACCAAGTAGACCAATGATGCAATCATTTTCTTTACTGATAAACCTCCTGCTTTTGTCCAGAGCACTTGGATCTATAATTCTGATTGTATAATTAGGGGAAAAAATATTTTCTGCCTTCATTGAAGCTTTCTGCAGCAGTTTAAGAGGTTAGCTAATTGCAGCTGGGATAGTCATTCTTCCTCTTTCCTTTAGTGAATATTCAGTGTTGTCTTACAAAACTGGCCAAATCTCCTTGAGCAAAGTTTCATGTGAATGACTCTGGACTTCGATCTTCACTCTTCCAGGGGAATAACAACTCTTACAGTAACTCATAGAACACGATCTGGTCTTTTGTATAGTTGATTCTGAATGTTAATGCCAAGATTTTAATGGATTGGAAACTTCCATGGAGGCATTAATGTCTTGTGACAGAAACTTCTTATGCAGAAGATAGCCCTACTTTAGGATATTTTAGGTAGCTGCTTCACAATGCTATGGAATCTAGAGGTTCCATGTTGCCTTTACATTATCTGTGCAGTATTTAGTAAAAAGCTGTATGGATTTCCGTTAGATCCCCTTCCTAGAAAGGAAACAACAGAGGGTGAAATAGGTTGTCCATAGGAGGCCCTGAACTGTGTTTGCCTTCCAGGGTTGGGTTGGAGATGAATTAGAAATATTTGGCATGTTCTACCCAGTACAGAAGGAAACACTCATGTGAATACTGTGATGCAGTTTCAGCTATTAAAACTAAGGTATATGCTGAACTGGCCATGCATAAAAATTACTTCCGGCTTTGTTATTTGAACTATCTACATTTTTTCATTATTTCCAGAGGTGTGTAGATATCCAATTTATAATTTTTTTTTTACTCCTGATTCAATCAAGCACTTTTAATGGAGAGGGTGGTCAAACATTGACATAGGCTTCCTGGAGAGGTTGTTGATGCAAAAGCCTGGCAGTGTTTAGGAGGCATTTGAACATCGCCCTTAATAATTACTTTACTTGATCACCCCTGAAGTGGTCAGGCAGTTGAACCAAATTATCATTTCAGGTCCTTTCCAACTGAAACAATGAGCTGTGAGCTGGTTCTGCACTGAAAATGCATCATACATCATACTGATGTATACGCCATACTCCAGAGGGTTTGGGTGCATGCATTCCTTTTGAAGTGTAGCTAAATGCTGCCTACCTGACAGCAGACCCTTGGAGTGTTCAAGATATCCCCTTGGAACAGTGTCACTTTCTCTAGAAAGAAGGTGACTAAAAAGACCTTGGGTTTCGAATGAAATTGAGAGCCAATGTTCAAACAGGTTGAAAACAGGGCCCTGAGAACCTGAGACACCCTCTAGGAGACATTTTGGTCAGTCTTATGTAGAGTTTGTGGGATGATTGTTTCCAAATAGAGGCTGAACTCCTGGCCTATTCAAATAAGCAAAGCACAGGTAATATTTACATAAAAGTGATACATAAAGTTATTTGTGTGTATGTATACATCTATATTAAACACCCTTAGTTTTTTAGTCTGTAATGAAATTTTTGTCTGAAGTTCCTGACATTTGGCACATTAGATGGAGGAGTAGTTTGGATGTCCAGGTCCTGCTGCTTTTGTAAAGAAATTAATGTGCTCAATATTTCCAACCTGTCCAGAGCATGTCCATGTATGTGCTAGATTCCTCTTCAGTGAAGCAGAAATGACTAGGAATCTCTAGCAATGCTGCACTGAGGTGAATATGTTGGGCGTAAGACTTGTCGCACTCTGCGATGACTATATCCTGTCTCCTAATCGTGGTTCAGGAGAGCTTTTCTCATGAATCTTAGATAACACACAATCTGTTTCTACTCAAGTTGTTTTGTTTTTCCTTTTCCTCAGTAGTATTCTATCACAGTGACATGAGATAGGATTTCATCCTTATTTATACCCTGTCTATAGGTATAATAGGTACAGTTTTTTCTTTTGATAGAATAGAACAAAATGACCCTTGATCAACAATTTTTTGTGACTGTTTTATTTCGCATATTCTACACTAATCAGCTTCCAGACGTGCT